>MJUU01041101.1:114585-149530 GCA_002080025.1 Modiolus philippinarum
AAAAAATGCATTTTCAGACGACAACATACTTTTCTCAAAAAATGTTTCCAAGTATTTATGACTGTATAATGAATGCATGTTGCAAATATAGTATATAACTAAGTCCGAAATTAAGTTTTTCGTTGTTTACATATTTTATGTTATCAGGTGTAACATTTTCACTTTTTCTTAAAAATGCTACCGAATGTAATTATATTGTAAACTGTAGACATGCTCTGTATATTAGATTGTAAACATATAATAGAATGGGAAAATTAGTTTTGGCGACATTTTGCAGTTGTTGGTCAGTTACAAATAACAAATTCAGCTACATTTTGCTCATGTTTTTAGGGGACGAATGCTAATACCGGAAATATACTAGGAGGCGGACGAACAACTTTGATCAAGGTATATAGCACTGATACAATTAAAGCACAGTAATGTTTTTTGCATCGGAAACGAAAATTGCAGTATAAAAAAATCTAAAACCACAACAACTCAACCGTAACACACATGGAGATAACATGACAAAGACAAAACAAATTATTTAAAATGAACAAGAGCGCAACAAAACTAAAGCACTTCCAGTATGAACCCCCACAAAAACTGGATGTATCATCAGGAGCTCCGAAGAGTAAGCATGATCTGCTGCCCCACACGTGGCATAAATTTATATATGCTTAAATATGATGCTAACGAAATTAAAAATTAATAATCGTTTTTATATCATGCACACTTGAATACTTCATTTGACCTTAAAACAATGAGCTTAATAAAAAAAAACATATATTCTAGAAATTTTGACAACAGCGGTATTTTATTCAATTTGGTCGTTAATTTTTTAATACTAGAAATCCGAATAACCCTGTATTAAGGCTTGTACATGGTATATTGTGATATGGGGTATTTACAATTTTTAACAATGGGATATGGGATATTAAAGACAAAACAAATTGCGATATGCGATATGTCAATAATTATTGGGATATCTTCAATTTTCAAAGGGAGATTTTTGTCCAGACCTCCTGGGACCCCCTCTAAACAGGACTCATTATTGTTCAAACTGTGATGATTGAAGTAACTTCAGTTACGTTGCAACTTAAACAGAAGTGCTGCAGCGTATATGTGGTTGTGTCTACTCCAAAATACTACCCCAAAAACGATAAGGATTACACAAGCAAACACAAATAATGGTCTACAGAGAGATTCAATAATCTCAAGTCAAAAATTCAATACCGGGATTGCTATAGTGTATGTCTAGTAAAAAGTAATAACTTTAATTTTGACTAAACTTGAACTCTTTTTCGAGATCACTACTTCAATTTTTTCCCTGATGCAGCCACTTTTTTTCACATTGAGATCAAATACCAAATTCAGTTCAAAATCTGGACTCAACTGATCAGCTGTTATCCATTTAGATCATCAAAAATATTCCTTTATTTGCTTATAATTACCTATAATGCCAGCTCCTGCTCCTTTCACCTGATATCTCTTCAGTCAAAAAACCTGCTTTGTATCATTGTGGCCTACAAATATTGCTTGCCTAGTTACCTTTTGAATTTTTTTATGGATTGGAAATATGTTTGCCTGACCATGTAATCGATAAGATTGCATGGAATTTGTAACTTGATCTATGATCAATCTTTTGCCTTGTTATTGAAATATTGTCGTCGTGCATTTCACTTTGGCTTTGAATGTACATGTTTTTGCAACAGTAGCAAAATAGAACAGACATCTCAATCACTCCAAAAAGCAGACAAACAGGAAATCAATACAAAGGGACAACGTCCTAGTACAATTAAAACACAAGTACAGCTAGTATATCGTTAGACTGATGATATAGTGTCTACCTAGAATATATTGACGTCCACGGCAATTAAGAACTTCTTCAGTGTTTTTGTGTGGTCGGAGAGCTTACAAATAGGACATATAACGGCAAATTACGGTTTGAGGATAGGTTGGGAAATATACTGGATTTCAGACTGCTACAGCATCCTTCCTCTCGTCCATTCACTTCATTTCACAAACAGGTGTTTATCACTAAACAGAAGGCTATCCTTCCAAGTATATGAGGAAAAACGCTTGATATTTACACAAGCAGACATGGATTAGCTGTCTATGAAACAATGAAACCAAGGAAAAGATATTGAAAAAAAACGTACAAATTTTTGAAAAAAATGTACTTTACCTGTTTCGTGTTATGATTTTTCAAGTCGCTGAC
This sequence comes from Modiolus philippinarum, assembly GCA_002080025.1. Lineage (NCBI taxonomy): Eukaryota > Metazoa > Mollusca > Bivalvia > Mytilida > Modiolidae > Modiolus > Modiolus philippinarum. The sequence continues at coordinate 116,786 of MJUU01041101.1, forward strand.
GAGCGTCAGTGTTGTCACAAAAAGTAACCGAATCTATTTGATCCACCCTCATGTTTGTTTGCCTATCATATCAAGTAGACAAACATATTTGGCCCAGCCACATGTTTTTGTGCCCAATTAAAGTAAAAAAGAAAACGATCTTCAAAATTTGAAAGATTAATTATCAAAATTTTGTCACAACATCAACAAATTTACTTTGCGCTCCATACTCACTGTCCTTGGCTGATATCGGCTTCCCTTTTTAGATCTTCTTGGTAATTTGTTCTCTATCAGATTTTACACATATTTCGGTTTATGGATTTCCAAATGTTTTGATTTGATCTGCACTAAAGAACCATAAGTTGTCGAAATGTGCATATGCAAAAATTCACAGTTACTTCGGTATTTTGTTATTTACTACCACTGGACCGATGCCACTGCTGGTGGACTGTTACTCCACTGGGGTATTCACCAACCTGATAGCCATTACTTCGGTACTCGCCTGAAAACTGATTTTATTCAAACCTTACAATATCTAAATTTAAGAAATTTTTTGTTAAATCTAAGAAGCATCTCCCTCCCGCATAGCTCTGTCCTTAGCTGATTTTGGCTTCCCTTTTTAGATCTTATTTGTAATTTGTTATCTATCAGATTTCACACATATTTTGGTTTATTGATTTCCAAATGTTTTGATTTGATCTGCACTGAAAAGACATAAGTTGTCAGTCCGCATATGCAGAAACTAAATTCACAGTTACTTCGGTATTTCGTTAGTTATACATCTGTTCACTATCCACTACTCAAAGATAGATTACATTCACTCGTCAGACAATGTTTGTTCTATACAGAAACAAATAACCTGTCTAAGGTCATGAAAATTCTGCTTTATCAAGGTCCTCAACGATCCAAAAACAAATAAAGTGACGACAACATCATAGGCTGGAATTTCGATCGGAGATATTTTTGTAGAGTTTAGTAGGTTGGTATTTCAGCAGAAATTAGAATTCCAATGGACACAAATTGTGAATCCTGTTTACTGATCTGTATTTGCACTCTTATGCAGCTGCATTTAGCAAAGCCTTTTTGAAATATAAGAAGAAAAAGTGTCAACTGCCTGACCACAGGGTAATTAAACAACGGCAGTACAATACCGAAGGAACAAGGGAAGCGAAGACCATAAAAATCGAAATCCAAAGACATGGCAAAAACGGCAACAGGGAAAAACAAAGACAAAACAAGGACGTGAGACAGCTACAATGCACGGAAATAAAAAGACGACACCAAAAACTAAGGCACTCATAGCGTGAACTCGCATGAAAACCGTAGTGACATCTAGTGTGAAAGGGATCGAACACCTATTGATCCTCTTTGACCACTGGTTAGCCTATTTGTAGGTGAATAGCAAAGTCCAAATGTTATTGTTTCCTTGCCTGTACAAAGGCTTAAGTATATCAAGACTTCTTCAGTGTGTTCTTTTGGGTACATGGTACCTGGCATCTATAGTATTACAGGATAAACTAGATGAATTGACGGGTAACCCCGGGATATCAAGGATCCAAGAGATGCAATGTTTGGGCCCATGGGTTTGTGAACACGTCCTAACACTCATCAACCTTGCCTCATCAATAGTCAACAGAAAAAAAACTCCACTAAACCTCTGCTGCCTTGTGGCATATCCATTTTATGGAAAAGGCTTCGGGATAAAAGTATGGGGAAAATCCAGACCGAGACTTTTAAAGTTACTACTGTGCTTTCAGGAAAGGTATCATACCAGAAGTTATTAGATACCATGCATCAACAACAGTTATGACACATAGCATCAAGATAACGCAGAAAAAGAAAACTTTGCAAAATTCTCAATATCAAGTTTGGATATATTGATGGCGTGTACACATAATTCAGTGATACATCATATCTATCCAAGTCAAGTGATGTTTGAAGACTAGACGTCTATACAGAAAAAAAACTGGGATCACGTTTTAGAATTCTTAGTATTCATTTTTTTCCGAACACTTCTTGAAGTATAAGTTTTTTTTCTAAATTGTTTGAACTGGAATAAAAATGTCGAAAGCTTATTGCACATTAACAGACTATGTGCCACAATTCTGCAACAATTTTAAATACCTTAATCCAACAATGTAAAGGCTCTATAACGCTCTAGCCAACGTGTGCCGACGTTCGATGATTTTTATAAGAACGTTAGCACACGCCGAAGAAATTGAAGAAATTCTCTTGTTGAACGCATTCATAGCGTCAGACTAACGGCCTACAACGCACGGGAAACTTATCCATAACGTGTATGCAACGCTCACAAAACGTGTAACAGCGTATGACAACGTTGCAAAGGCGTTTTACTAGCGTGCTTGACGTATACCGAACGCATCAATAACGGTCTTCTAGCATTCATAGAGCTTTTGTATAGCGTTTTGACGATCTTTGTTAGATCAGCTTGAAATTCTTCATCTCAATGACATTTGCCAATGTAGAAATGGATAAAAATGCGACCAAAAAATACGACAGATTTGCATTAGGGATATGTCCCTCAAAAAATTTTAAAAAAAAAATTTCAAAACAATATGTCAGTATACTGAAATAAATCAGCTATTTACATTACTTTGGAATTTTGTCTTGCTCTTTAACCATTATTTTTATAATAAAACATCGGCTTATACGTTACTTCTTAGTTACAAGGACGCCCGATTTGCATTCTCTTCACGTTTAAAACAACTTTCGAGAAACTACTACATCGCACACATTGCGTGCATAACGAACCTCTAGCGTTCGTCTAACGTCTGCATAACTTACCAACAACACGTTGGAGAACGTCGTGAAATTTAGAGCATGTTAAATTTTCCGACGCACCCAACGTCCAACAACGCACGCCAAATTGTGTCGACGTGTTTGTAACGTGTTACAAACGTGCCTCTAACTTATACAACGCACACCAGCGTGTACGAAAATATTCTCACACGCTGGGCACACGTTGCGCTGTGCGTTATAGTGTGACAGGGCCATAAGGGGACTCGAGTGAAATGCCAAATATCTTTGGGCCTTTGTAAAATATGGGTCTCTTGTTTACACCAAAAAAGATATAAAAATCGGGCAAATTGCGCATCTACAGACTATATTAAACAATTAAATCCATAATTCTTCAACTGTAGGAGGAGTTTGCATCGCATGCAGCGTTGGATGAAGAAATAAATATCTTGGTCTATTGTTTGGACTAAGACCAATATGGAACACCCGAAACTTATTGCGCAACTACAGCATGTATGCCGAAGTTCTGTAACAAATCCAAAAATATAGGAGTTTGCGTCGCATGAAAGTTTGACGGACAAACGGAAGGGCGGACGAGGCCAATGACAATGAACTTTCATTCAAAAGTGCGGTGATAACAATGCAATGGCATAACACTTTCATTTGTGATCTTAAGAAAGAAATGACTATTCCCTGAACAGCTAGAAAAAACGAGAACGATCTTTTTAGCCACACATCAATGTTTACTAAGACGAAATGTCACAAATTGATTGTATGGCATCAGTGGAAAGGTTATATATATGACGATGACCTGGTGAGTGAATTGAGGCAGTATAAAGTCAGTTTACAATTAATTAGAATTAAAACCATTTGCTTAGATGTCAAAGAATTGTGTACAAAGATCAAATAAATGAAAAGAAGTCTCAGATGCATGTGCTGACAAAATTAAAATGGTTTATCTTGATTTTTATTGGTATATAATTGCCTTTTCTTTGATATTAAGATTTCTTTTGAAATGCCTGTACCAAGTCAAGAATATTGCGGTCGACAACTTTTCCGGTGGTTTCCAAATGATTTGTTTTTTTGTCTCATGGACTTGGGCTCTTGACAACATTTGTTAATACCCCCATATAAGACAAAATAATTAAAATGTTATAAAATTTCCTTAATGCTTTTTCAATAACAAACTACATAAGTTACTGTAAATTTATTTTATGCATATGCGCATTTCGACAAATTATGTCTCATCAGTGCAGATAAAACCAAAACATTTGGAAGTCCATTAACCGAAAAACGTGTAAAAGCTGATAGAGAACAAATAACCAAAATGATCTGAATATATAGAAAAGATAGAATTCAGCTAAGGACAGAGCTATGCATGAGGGTGATACTCTTAAGTTTTAAACAAAATTTGTAAAATTTAGATATTGCAAGTTTCAATAAAGTCGGTGTTTGGGTCAGCACCGAAGTACTGACTACTGGGTTGGTGAATGCCCTCATTGGCCCAGTGGTAATAAATAACAAAATACCGAACTTACTGTAAATTTATTTTCTGCATATGCGCATGTCGACAAATTATGTCTAATCAGTGCAGATTGAACCAAAACATTTGGAAGTCCATTAACCAATGTGTTTATTAATCTTTTTGTCGGGCGACGGAAGACAAATTTGCCAGTTAAGTTTATGTTTGTTGATCATCCCGCATCAATGAGTAAAACAGCATGGATGTTACTCGACATCTATTTATATATTCCACTCAAACAGATTCCAAGAGCTGTCGGCAACTTACTATGTGGTTTGAGGAAAGTTCATTGTTGAAGGCTTCATGGTGACCTCCAGACGAGGATCAATAATAGGAGCGTTGTTTCATTGCCTGTTTTTTGTCCTATATTTGTTGACACTTTGTCTCATTTGTATTTACATTCTTTCCCTTCATTGCTATTTAAGACTGAGGTTTGTTTGTCCTTCGGTGTGGAGTCCGTTAAAAGATTCCCTTGTGCGAGAGATGTCCTTTCATTGCTATTTAAGACTGAGGTTTGTTTTTCCTTCGGTGTGGAGTCCGTTAAGAGATTCCCCTGTGCGAGAGATGTCCTTTCATTGCTATTTAAAACTGAGGTTTGTTTGTCCTTCAGTGTGGAGTCCGTTAAAAGATCCCCCTGTGCGAGAGATGTATCATCTCTCTATATTTTAGTTATGCTGTACTTTTTCATGGGAGAATTTCACATATCGATACAATGTGATACTTTTAGCATTCTGTCATTTTATTTATTATTATTTTTTTGTAATTCTCAAATATTATTCTGACCACCTGTATAAAGTGCCAACATTTCACTCTTATAATGCAAAACAAGGATATATGGTTGCTGGGTAGCATTTCTAAAACTAAATGGTCTTTGAGACCTTCAGGAAATTTACCAAAATTAGAATCACATTTAAAAATTCTAAGAATTCAGATGTTAATTTTTGCAAGCACTAACCAGAATAAATGTATAACATTATATGCTAAAGTTTCAAAAAAATACGAACCTTCGACATTTTCACGTTTACCAAAGGTGGAATCAAAAACAAAGTTCTGAAAGCTAATTGCAAATGTACATACTATATGCGACATGTCTATAAAAAATTAATCCATAACTCCAAGTATGTAGAGGGACTGCCACTGACAAGCTCAGTTAAATGAAAAACTACATCTTGAGACCCATTGCTTGCACCAAGAACAATATAATAAAAATTCTAAATCTTATTGCGTATCTAACAGCATATATGCAACAATTCTATCACAAAATACAAACTATAAATCTAAAAATGAGCGAGGAGTTCAATGACAAGGTTCATCTAACGGACAGACAGAAGGACGGACGGACAGACTGATGGGACCGAAACAATATCCTGCATTTTCTGTACAAAAGGTGGGAAGATAAGAAAGGGAAAAACATTTTCTTTAGAAAAGTGCAGGAATAAAAAAGTGAAAAGCACATTGCTAAATACAAACAATATCTTTAATTTCAAGTTTGAATATATTGATGATGTACGACTTAAAATTTAAATTAATGACAAAAATGGTGATTTCAACTTTGCAGTCTTTAATTAATAATATCATGGGAGAATTTCACATATGGATACGATATAATACTTTTAACAATCTGTCATTTTATTTATTTATTTATTTTTTGTTTTTCCCCAAATGTTTTCCGACCACCTGTTAAAAGTGCCCACATTGAGTTAACACTGTGAGTGCTTGAGTTTTTTGTGTTGTGTCTTCATTAATTATGTTTGTGGTACCGATATGTCCTTGTCCATGTTTGAATACTCGATGATTACAAAAGCTTTTAAAATTTAACTTGGTACGAGATGTAACACGTATCAGGATTTTTAATTGGTTTTGTCTCAGGGTTAGCAAAAGACATTAACCATTCCGCTACCTAAAAGATCTTTCAAAAACATATATGCCTCCATACCGTGTAACGGATGCTGTTAACAGAGCAGGACATGCTTACCCTTCCGGGGCACCTGATGTCACTCTCAGTTTCACTGGAGTTCACACTGTGAGTGCCTTTGTTTTGAATGTTGTGATTTCTATTTCTGTGCTTTGTATCTGTCTAACGTCATTGTTTTTTATGTTCTCGTTTTGGTCATGTTTTTGAACTTCGATTTTTGTAAATTTTACTACTTTGTTCCTTCGGTATTGTAATGTTTCAATTTTATATAATTTTATGATGTCAAGCTTTTTCAAATTGAATCGATGATCGAATTTTATAAGTTTTTTTGTCGGGCAACGGGTTAAAGCTGTAGTTAGAAAAATTTACTAGTTAATTTAATATTTGTTAATGATCCAGCACCAATAGGTAAAACAGCATGATTGTAGTGTTGCACAACATCTAGCAATAAATTCCCCTCAAACAAGTGACAGAAGCTGTCTTCAATTTAATATAAGGTTTGAGCATAGCTCAATGTTGAATACTTCACAGTGACTTCAAGACGAGTAACAATCATAGGATCGTTGTTCCATTGCTTGTTTTTATCATATATTTGCAGACACTTTGTCTTAAATTACTTCATATCTTTCATTGTTATGTAAAACTGGCTTTGGTTTGCTCTGCAATATGGAGTCGGTTAAAAGATTCCACTGTGTAGGCGGTCTATATGTTTTAGATATAGTGTACTTGTTCGATTGAGAGCACAATAGTACTTTCATCATTCTGGCATTTTATTTCTGTCATTTGTTATTCTGACCACCAGTTTAAAATGCCCAAATTCACTATTTTTTTAATGGATTACAGCTGTTGTAAGAGCTGTTAGAACAGTTCATTTTATGTTTGTTGACGATCTCGCATCCATCAGTCAAACAGCATGGACATAGTGTTGCTCAACATCTAATTAATTTCAATCTAATTTAGGAAGGCCTCGTTGTGACTTAAAGATCATGACAACAATATAATAAGCATTGAAGGGATATGGAGTAATTGCAGATGAGACAAATTCTGCAAAATACATGGTAAAACAAAGCAATGAAACAACGCTTTTATTGTTGTCCTTCATCTTGAAGTCACCACGAGGCCTTAAAAAATGAGCTTTGCTTATTCCTCATAGTAAGTTCAAGACGCCCCCCCCCCCGGCACCGGTTTTAGCTGAATTAATTGCTTTTTTCATGTAGTTCTGGAAAATTTGTCATCCATATTCTTTCATTGTTTACTTATTTGTGATATATATGGGAAAAACAATATCAATGTGCAAAAAGTTTAAGAGTATTTAAGTGAATGAAATCCGAGGGTATACAATGAAATTGAGAGAACAGATTTTGCCATTTTTGCACCCCCAAATGGGCTTACAATAGATATTAACCAAAGATGTGGATTATAAGAATCTAATACCAGGGCGAGGGTCAGACAGAAAAATCTCAGACACCCAAGGGTAAGATTTCAAGTACTCGGACGAAGCTTGTCTTCTGTTAGTCTTCTTATCGGGCAACGGACGACAGCGAAGAACATTTTGCCAGTGAATTTCATGTTTGTTAACAACCCCGCATTCATATATTATGAAGAGCATGGATATGGCGTTGCTCGACAATTAGCAATGAATTCCGTTCAAACTGGTGCTAGAGGCCGTCTTGATCAAAGCTCATTGTTGAGTGCCTCACGGTGATTTCAAGATGAAGAACAACAATAAAAGTTTTGTTTCAGTTCTTTCTTTTACCATGTATTTGTAGAGACTCATGCGCATTTACTCCATATCCCTGTCATGGAGTCATATGAAACAATATCAATAAATAAGCCTTTTTAAATGAATAAACTGGAGGACATCGCATTCATTTGATATCTGAGAATCATACGCATTATGGGAAAAAAAAATACGTACAGCTGATTAAAAAAATGGATCTTTTCTTTCGTTATGAATCTACACCATAGCATAATATACCGATATGCAAATCTCATCAGCACATTAAGGAAACAACTCTGAGACAAGAGTATGTTGTCGATACAGTGAATACCTTGATAAAGCTCGGTTGCTTACAAATAGGCTAATCAAGCAAGGGCTTGTTACGTATGAATTGAAGTCATCACTACATAAGTTTTACGGTCGACATCACGATCTTGTAGACATTTCTGCGATATCTGTTTCCCAGATGACAACAGATCATACTCTTTACAACTTAAGTTTGTTTTTCCTCTATCGGATTTGACTTTACTACCGGAATTTACATGTTCAACACTACGGGTGTCTAATAAGAAGCAGGAGATGCTTACTCATCTTACCTATAGTTTTTTATTTGGTCCGTGTTGTTCATCTTTGAATAAGTGTATGTCTACCTTTTCTGTGCCGTATTTATGTTATGTCTTTTTGTCTTTGGGTTCTCACTTTCTATGAGAAACAGCATGAGATTGTTCATATGACTCCTTAAGGAGCAATACTAGGTGCGTTGATGGGGGTAAAGTAGAAGGAATTTTAGTATTCCTACATCAGTCTCATTGTGCTGTGTTTGAATCAATAGTCGTGCAAATAAAATCGTATCTAGGAAAAAGTAGGACAATGTAAGATCTAGTATGGCTGTAGACATACCAGGCGCATGTTACGAGATTGTTACATTATACATTAGCTGGTGACCATAGAACTTGGGGAGTGATAAGTTAATATTTTGCGGGGGGGTACTTTTTCGGTTAGTAATAAAGACTAATTGTTTGAGAATGTTCTTTATAATACCTGATATTTATGCTAAAACATCTAGTACTATTATCAATCCTATAAAACAAAATACAGAATATCAAAAAAAAGAGAAATTTTCAGTATAATGAGATTTACATAGAATGTGTATAAGGTATTCCCCGTGCGAGAGATGTATGCTCTCTATAGTTTTCAGTTATGGTGTACTTGTGCGTGAGAGAATTTCTCATATGGATATGCTATTGATACTTTCAAATTTTGGCAATTATTTTTGTAATTTTCGAAATGTAATCCAGACCATCTGTTTTAAGTGCCCACATCTCACTATTTTATAACGCCAAGTTTTCTTACATTCGACTTGATGAGTGCCCTGTGTTTGTCTATTTGTTGTAGTTGTCCACTAGCTTAAGACACTAGTGCTTTTGTCGGGCAAAGTGATTGTAAGAGCACTTTGCCAGTTTAATTGATGTTTGTTGACAACCCCGCACCCATGACCAAGAAAGACATTGATGTAGCGTTGCTCGACATTTAGCAAAGAATTCCGCTTAAACCGGTGATAGGGGCCGTCTTGTACTTACTATGAGGTATGAGCAAAGCTCATTGTTGAAGGCCTCATGGTGACTTCAAGATGAAGAACAACAATAAAAGCCTTGTTCCTTTGCTTGTTTTTTACCATGTATTTATAGAGACTTTGTCTCATGTGCATTTACTCCATATCCTTTTATTCACCATGAGCAAGTCATTGTTATGGTGACTCAAAGATATAGAATAGCAATAGAAGCGTTGGTTAATTGGCGGCCTTAACATGTATTGATAGAAACTTTGTCTTTTGTGTATTTACTGCATATCCTTGCATTGTTTATTACAAGTGAGAATCGAACCGTCAGTCAATAAAGAATAATTCAAGGACAATGCCAGCATCGAAAAACAAAGACATAACATGAGTACGACACAGAAAAGAAAAATGAAGACACACAAAAATACAAAAATGAACAACACATACCCAATAAAAACCATGGGCGAGACCAGGTGTACCGGTAGAGTTAGCATCTCCTGCTTCCTATAGGACACCAGCTATGTTGACCAAGTGAAATTCGGTAGTTATTAAAAGCAAATCAGGTAGAGGAAACAACAATCTTAAGCTTTTTAAGGGAAAGATTTAATGTCATCTGAGCCACCGATATCCTATAGTGGTCCACAAGATTGTTATGTCGACCGTAAAACTTCTGGAGTGATGACATTAAGTTATGACTTCAACATACTATTCTTTAAGTAGTCTACACGTTAGCAACCGGGCTTTATCAAGGAGGTCATTATATTGACCACATTTATCTCCATATGCTGGCGCTGTTGGGTGTTGTTACAAAGAAAGGAGAAGTTGACTATTGGAAAAGTGAAGTCATGCAGCTGTGGTTGAAGTTTGCCTTTGAAGATGTTGGTCAAGGATAAGTGATTATAAGTCATTGTATTTTAACAATCTCAATACAGCATCAGCTTACAGCAAGGAATCCTACACCTATAAAGCCAATCTGGTCATCGGAAAAAACTTCGTAGCCTATGAACATTCGAAGAAAGAACAATAAATTGTTCTTCTATACTTTGCTTTCGCATCGTAAATAAATAAAAGTGACAACAAAACAAAGTTAGAGACCAATACGGAAATCCGTATAACATACGACAGAATCGATAAAACACAACCCAACACAGAACATTTTATGGCAAGCCGTCATATTCCCGACTTGGAACGTAAGTAAGTAAGTAAATAAGTAAGTAAACTTTATTTATAGTCGTCATACAATATATAAATAAGTAACAGTAACATGAGCTCTGTAGAGCTTTTTTAACGACTATGGATATTATAAACAACAAAAGCACATGCAAGAACAACACAAACACAATATGATAAATACACATAAAATACACAAAGAAAGACATCAGCAGCACAAATATATGTAAAATAAGTACATAGACAGCACAAAAGCAGGTTAATAAGCACAAAGCATACAGCAAAGCACTAAAAACAAGCATAATTCAGATAAAATTAAAGTACTAGCAACATTTAATTAAAGCACCAAAACATACAAAGTATACTTAGACATTAAGAATCTAACACCAGGGGAAGTGCGAAACAGGAGAATCTCAGACACCCAAGGGTAAGATTTCCAGTCTCGGACGAAGCTTGCTGAGTCCGAGATGATTGAAATCTTACCCGAGGGTGTCTGAGATTCTCTTTTCTCACCCTACCTGTAGTGCTTTCTATGTATCCAATGCCTGGGTGAGATTTTTCCGTCTCACCCACCCATTTTCCGTCTCACCCAACCGCCTGGGTGAGAACACTTACACGATCTTTTTCCCGCGATTTTTGTATCTGCTTGACATTCATAATGCACTTGTCTTTATGTTTTTCCTTTTTAGATAAGCACATTTTCAAACAACGTCGACTTATAAAACTGTGTCTTTAACTCTTGACACCTATTATATGTACCAGATAATTCTAAAAATAACGTTATACTCAACATTCAAAAATCCCGCTTGAATCTTATGACGTCATAAAAGGGGACGTAACTCCCGTAAGTAAACAAAAGTGGAGAAGGTCAAATTTCAGATCAACGATTTCAGTGTATAAGTAGACACAAATGAAAAGCCACAGTAAGCCAAGTAAATAATTGTGTAATGTATTATGTTTTGAATTATTTAGTGTCAACAGAAATCCAGCGTATATGCTTAGTAGTACAAAACATGATGTCCAATGTCAAAATGAGCAACTGCCCGTTCGTGTTGGCAGGGTGAGAAAACAAATCAAACACGGGTATGTGTGCGAGACAAGGTAAATCTCACACACCCTCGGGCAAGATTAGGTAGTCTCTGACTCGGCAAAGCCTCGTCAGAGACAACCTTAATCTTGCCCTTGGGTGTGTGAGATTTCCTTGTCTCGCACACCCAACCGTGTTAGATTCATATTGTCTTGCACTTCCACTGGTGTTTGATTTTATTTCTCACTGTATTCAGCCTAAAATATACTAAAATCCACACAAAAATGTCACCCCTTTTTCGTCTGTTTACACAAGGAGTTATGTCCCTTTTTGTAACGTCATAAAATCAGGAATGTATACCCGAGCGCGCCATATTTTTAAAGGCGACTTTTCTTGTATTTTCCTTTTAAATTTTACTTTAAAGGATATAACAATTTAATAATACATAGCTTTAATCCACTTATGATCACTTATGTGGACAGGTGTAGACTACAGCCCCTAAATGTGCAAACACAATATTTGCCGGTAAACTGCACGTGATTTTTTTTTGTCTTACACTATTCCAAGACAATATGAATCTAACACGGGTGGGTGTGCGAGACCAGGAAATCTCACACACCCAAGGGCAAGATTAAGGTTTTCTCTGACGAGGCTTCGCCGAGTCAGAGTCTACCTAATCTTGCCCGAGGGTATGTGAGATTTACCTTGTCTCGCACACATAACCGTGTTTGATTTGTTTTCTCACCCTGCCAACGCGAACGGGCAGTTGCTGATTTGACATTGGACATCATGTTTCGTACTATCAAGCATAAAGTTGGATTTCTGTTGACATCAAATAATTCAAAACATATTACATTACACAATTATTTACTTGGCTTACTCTGGCTTTTCATTTGTGTTTACTTATACACTGAAATCGTTTGATCTGAAATTTGACCTTCCTCGCTTTTGTTTACTAACGGGAGTTACGTCCCTTTTTATGACGTCATAAGATTCGCGCGGGATTTTTGAATGTTGTTGAGTATTACATTAATTTCAGAATTATCTGGTACATGTAACAGGTGTCAAGAGTTAAAGAGACAGCTTTATAAGTCGACGTTTTGGAAAATGTGCTTATCTAAAAAGAAAAAACCAAGTAGACCATTGCAATTTAATGTCAAGCGGAAACAAAAACTGGGGGAAAAAGATCGTGTAGGTGTTCTCACCCAGGCGGTTGGGTGAGACGGAAAAATCTCGCACAGGCATTGGCTACATAGACAGCACTACAGGTAGGGTGAGAAAAGGAAATCTCATACCACTAAAAATAGGAACTGCTGTGTCTCAAAAGTGAGAAAAAGCAATGTAAAGTTTGAGACATTTGTCATGGGGCAGCAAGAGTTAATGGCAAGCACTACAGAAACAATTTTCAGAAAACACCAGGTTGAAATGAAATTTTTAAACTGCCCAAAGTCTGATAAGTTCTTCGCCTCGTTACGCAAAGAATTCCAAATTCTTGCTGCCTTGTAACCAAAGCTTCTCTTACCATATCTTTTGGTCCTTGGACGGGCGGAAGGTCTGCTATTCCTTTATACCTAAAACTAATAATTTGTATATGTAGTTTTTGAAATTAACTAAATCATGTAAAAATTTGGGCCAGAATTTTTAAGTATTTTGAATGTCTCCAAATTTTACGTACTTTAAGTGATGGTAATTTAGAATTTTCAAGTAAGGTATTATAAGAGCTTTTATAGTCGTCAAAAAATAATATTCGATCAGTCAGTAACATCTCAATCAACATCATTTCATTTGTTGTCTTACAAATGTTTTGATTCAATCTATTGTTAAGACGATTCAAATTGACTGTATGCAATTTGCTATACTAATATTTTTCAAGCACAGACTGTAAAACATGCAGTGCAGTTAGAGAAATCTTAAAAACGTATTTAGTATTCGGCAGTTTATTGTTTAAACGTACGTGAAAAAACTGAACTATATAAATCATTGTTAGAATCAGCCAGACAGCATTCTATAGTTAATATCGATAAAACAGTTATATCTTATTTGGCGAAAGTAATTACCAGGAATCAAATGAAACTGTCGGCCATTATTTACAAATTATATGGAATATGTTAGTTTTACTGTTACAAATTGTGAGAAGAATACTAAATAATTCTGGTAAAGCATTCGTCGCTACAGTCATGCAATCTGATGAATTATATATTTTGGTCTGCAGTGTCAGCAAATTATTGTACTGCAAATATAAGGAATATTATGGAAGGCTATTTCTGCCTATCAACATGTATCAAATAATTGGAACACTTCATTGAGGAAAATCGACACACTTTGATTCCCATTCGTCGTTTTTCACCCCTTCAAAAAATACGTCGGGTTCAAACACACTTTACATGTAAAAAATCAAAATATTGAATTATTGAGTCTCAGTGCTACAACGTGGAGATTTCATAATTGCATAGATACATTTGCTAATTAAAAACTACAAATATGAATTTTGATTTTTTTTTATCTACAAGTGCGATAGAATGTCCTTTTCTGCAGCCCTAATTATGCATTTTTGCTGCTGTTGGATGCCTTAGCTGTGCCTTTATTATTTATTGTTGTGCTAAACCACTTACTTCTCTATACATATCATATACTGCAATCTGATTTCTTGAAATACACATTTTACCAGGTATGAAAATATATGTTGCGCAATATTAATGTATAAACAAGATAAAACTGGTAACGCAAGCCACATTAAAAAAGTAAAAAAGTACAAATATACAAAACAAAAAATCAACTAATATCACAAATGCCAAAATTTTCGGCCTAATGGCGTTCAACTATGAGATAACCGGTGTCATATAGCCATTTATCCCCATGCCAGTCTTTCCAGGGGGAAGTATGCATCGATCCTACTCCCTCCCCCTCCCGGAAAAATTGGCATGATCTGGTGTTTTCCCCGTCCCATTTAGAGGGGAAAACACGATCAGTCCAGATTTTCACATCATTGATTATACTAGCCAGTATTTGATGGAATTTATGCCGTTTTTATCTTTAAATGTTTCCCACAATTTCCTCTTCAAAGATGCATTGCCGGGATATGCTAAGGTGTACGAATCAATAGCCATGAATAGAGAGCATTCATGATTGTAAAAGCACTTTTCTAGTTTATTTTTTTAACGATCCCGTATCCATGACCAGTTAAGACATGGATGTAGCGCTTTTCGACATTATGCAATGATCGAATTCCACTCAAAGCTAGCGAGCTTTGTAAGAGGTATGAGCAATGTTCGCAATGTTCATTTTTGAAGGCACCATGGTGACTTCAAGATGAATAACAACAATTAAAGTTTTGTTCCATTTGCTTAATCTTACCATGTATTTATAAGGATTTTGTCCCATGTACATTTACTCCATATCCCTTTATTTGTTCATTTACGGTAGAGTTTGTTGTTTTATTGCTATAAAAATTTACCGTCTTTATGAAATTCTAACCACTTAAAAAGATAAAAATACTGAGGCTTTGTTTTTGATATGTATATTGCACTTGGTGGGTGTTTTTGGTACCAGATTTCGCCTCCTTTTTCGATTTGTTTGTGATGAATATTTTTTTTACGAATTTTGGTTTATGGTTAATTCAGTACTTATTTTGGATTATGGTTCTCAATTATTTGGTTCTTATGCCGTTGGTGAGAATTACTCCTTGAAACACGCATAGCAAAATTTACTGTTTATTATGCAACTTGTTTTTTTTTTTTTTTTTATTTCTACCATTCATGTATTGCTGGAGACTTTAAGGGGAGGTTTGTGTACCCGTAAATTTGTGTACCCGTAAACCGTTTTAACCCTACCGCTAACTGTTGCTAGTGCCGGTACCAAGTCCGGCTATCCAGAGTTCCTATCGTTGTCCATGTTTGTCTTTCGTCATTTATTGTTTTTGTTGTGCAGTTCCCCAGTGGATTGTGGAATGTGAATGTAATTTTTGGCCATTGTTAGTGTTTCTTGTTAAATTTCCTTCATTAACTTTGTCTCATGAGCATTTACTCCCTTTCCTTTCATTGTTTTTTTTTCATTTTTCACCTTTACTGGAGACACAAACTTTTACTGGAAAAAAGATTATCCGACCATCACCTTTGTCTTGCTGACTCTAATCACAATTAAAAAATCTACAAGTACAAAAGCTGATATTGTGGTTTGAAAACTAATTTCAGGCACATAACACCATGACATAGTAAATAAAAAAGCTAGAGACACCATGACAAAGTTAATGAATAAAAATAGCTAGAGACACCATGACAAAGTTAATGAATCAAAATCGCTAGAGACGCAATGACAAAGTTAATGAATCAAAAAAGCTAGAGACACCATGACAAAGTTAATGAATCAAAAACGCTAGAGACACCATGACAAAGTTAATGAATCAAAATAGCTAGAGACACCATGACAAAGTTAAGAAAAACAAAATAACTAGAGACACCATGACAAAGTTAATGAATCAAAATAGCTAGAAACACCATGACAAAGTTAATGAATAAAAATAGCTAGACACATCATGAAAAAGTTAATGAATCAAAAAGCTAGAGACACCATGACAAAGTTAATTAATCAAAAACGCTGGAGACACAATGACAAAGTTAATGAATCAAAAAAAGCTAGAGACATCATGACAAAGTTAATGAATGAAAATAGCTAGACACACCATGACAAAGTTAATAAAAACAAAAAGCTAGAGACACCATGACAAAGTTAATGACTCAAAATAGCCACCATGACAAAGTTAATGAAAATAAAATAGCTTGGAACATTATGACAAAGCTAATGAATAAAAATAGCTAGAGACACCATGACAAATTTAATAAAAACAAAAAAGCTAGGGACACCATGACAAAGTTAATAAAAACAAAAAAGCTAGAGATACCGTGATAAACTAAAGCAAACAAAAAAGCTAGAAACACAATGACAAAGTTAATGAATAAAAATAGCTAGACACACCATGACAAAGTTAATAAAAACAAAAAAGCTAGAGACACCATGACAAATATAATTAAATAAAAAGCTAGAAACACCATGACAAAGTTAATGAATAAAAATAGCTAGAGACACCATGACAAAGTTAATAAAAACAAAATAGCTAGAGACACCATGAAAAAGTTAATGAATAAAAATAGCTAGAGACACCATGACAAAGTTAATGAATCAAAAACGCTAGAGACGCAATGACAAAGTTAATAAATCAAAAAAGCTAGAGACACCATGACAAAGTTAATGAATCAAAAATGCTAGAGACACCATAACAAAGTTAATGAATCAAAATAGCTAGAGACACCATGACAAAGTTCATGAATCAAAATAGCTAGAGACACCATGACAAAGTCAATGAATAAAAATTGCTAGAGACACCATGACAAAGTTAATGAATCTAAAACGCTAGAGACACAATGACAAAGTCAATGAATCAAAAAAAGCTAGAGACACCATGACAAAGTTAATGAATAAAAATAGCTAGACACACCATGACAAAGTTAATAAAAACAAAAAAGCTGGAGACACCATGACAAAGTTAATGACTCAAAATAGCTAGAGACACCATGAGAAAGTTAATGAAAATAAAATAGCTAGAAACAACATGACAAAGTTGATGAATAAAAATAGCTAGAGACACCATGACAAAGTTAGTTAAAACAAAAAAGCTAAAGACACCATGACAAAGTTAATGAATAAAAATAGCTAGAGACACCATGAAAAATTTAATAAAAACAAAAAAGCTTGAGACACCATGACAAAGTTAATAAAAACAAAAAAGCTAGAGACACCATGACAAAGTTAATGAATAAAAATAGCTAGAGACACCATGAAACATTAATAAAACAAAAATGCTAGAGACACCATGATAAACTAAAGCAAACAAAAAAGCTAGAGACACCATGACAATATAATTAAACAAATTAGCTAGAGACACCATGACAAAGTCAATGACTCAAAATAGCTAGAGACACCATGACAAAGTTAATGAAAACAAAAAAGCTTGAGACACCATGACAAAGTTAACGGATCAAAAAAGCTAGACACACCATGACAAAAAGTTAAACAAAAACGCAAGAGCAACCGTTAAAGTTAATAAAACATAAAAGCTAGTGACACCATGACAAAGTTAATAAATCGAAAAAGGTACAGAACTAGTGTACTAGTAAAGCTAGTGATAACACATTGTCACTTAAAAATGGAGGTGTCAGTAGATGATCTAGAAGGGTAGGCATGGTCCTCGTCACGTATGCGAAAAAAGTAACAATTGTTGACGACTGCATATGCCGTCCCCAAAAATAGGAAAATTCAGAACACTGTAAACCTGAAATAAGATACATATTAAACTAACTAATTACCCCAAGTTTCAGTTGTGAGAGAATAAAAAAATGCATATTTTAATTTCCGAAAGTCCTGATGGACAGATCGTAGTTCTAGATTTTCCACTATATTTTTATTAACTTGACATCTGAAAAGTCCGATGATTTTTGCTTCATTGCCTGTCTTTTCGTTCTTGTATCTGGTTTCATTGGTTTTTCCAAATTTAGCATGTTTATTGCAGGTCTGTGTTTTACATCAATTGTTTAGGATCATGCCATCAGGGCAAATTATAAGAAGTGCAGCAGCCAATTGATTGAAACTGCTAATTGGTTTATTACGTTATCATGGTAATTAAAGTGTTGATCTTCGCTTTTCTCGATACTGTATAGTTAATTATTAAAATCCATTGCAAATATAGTAGAGCTGTCACGCGGTTGATGAAACTTTGTTTGTTTTTATCCTCGATGTATAAACTTGTAAAGAAATTGAGTTGACTCCTTGGTTTGTATTTATCTTGTTCTTTTGTGTCTGTCTTTTCCATTTTTCAAGTTAATAAATTATGTAATTGTTAATTTTAATTTTAACTCAATGTATTGTATTAAATACAAAACATATTTCAATCCAAACTTACCGAACAGAATTGTCAAGAGGCGAAATACAAACGGGGAAAGAGATAGAGCAGGTGTAAATCCACGTGAAAAATTGTCAACCGCAATGGTCATGACTATGTGTAAATAGTGGATGAAGGTGGTT
The DNA here is from genome assembly GCA_002080025.1 of Modiolus philippinarum. NCBI lineage: Eukaryota > Metazoa > Mollusca > Bivalvia > Mytilida > Modiolidae > Modiolus > Modiolus philippinarum. The sequence continues at coordinate 135,508 of MJUU01041101.1, forward strand.
TAATGGTGCACCAAATGTCTCCTTCCATAGTGAGTGTTTTTGTACTTATAAGTATAATGTACTTGAGCTGCTGCAGTTGTTTTGTAATTTTGTAACTGATCTTTTCCTTTATTTGTATTTGCATTTACACTTTCTTATAAAACTCAAAATTTTAAGAAATATTTACGTCAGATATGTCGAGATTGTTGATACATCATTTCCAGACTTTAGTTGTACGGTGACTAAGATGGACGTCTATACAAACGTGATGATTTCAACTTCTAAATTGTGAACTATCCCTTTCCCTTTCTTAGCAGCAATATTTCTACCTCTGCAGGGTATGCAGTGTGCATTTCACTTTCTATATTGTTTTTTAAGAGCAGAACGTTAACAAAAGCCTCTTAGTCAGAAATATGTTCTGACTTAAAATAAATCCAATAGCAGCAGTGATCATACTCCTTTTCTTGATCTTGATATATCAATAAATCAAGGAAATTAAGGTAGAAGACCTAGGCAAAGGGAGAATACTCTTTAAATCAGTAAGGCGTTTTCATCAGTCTGATTCATCGATGATTTTTAAGCATTTATGTGAAAAAGAATTAAAATCATCTATGTCACTTAGAAGCTTAGAACATATTAATAAAGACTGATTAAAACAAACATACATAGGATTTTTAAGAGTTATGTCCCTTAACCTAGGTCTACCTCCTTAAACACCAAAGTTTATGATAAAAGGGATTTCTCCTTCCCTATAGTCAATTTTCCCCATCTCCACGGCGATGTTCTGTTAGCCCCTTCTTACGGGGTCTGCATTTCACAACTTGTTCGATATGCACGAGTATGCACTGATGTTTCTAACTTCAACGACCGAAATCTCTGTCACCCTCAAAAACTTCTGCATCAAGGTTAGATATCATAAATTGATAAAAACATTCTCTTAATTTTATTATAAATAAATTGACTTATTAAGAAAATTTTGTTCTACATGCAGGGCTCTTATACAACAGGGTATTTCACATCAAAACTTCTATGGCAATATCATTTACAAAGCGCATAAATTCAAAAATTGTCCTTCCAAACTTATTAATCCGATGAACAAACTTATTCATAAGGAATATAAATACAGAATTGTTTTTAAATATTTACTTCTGGTTTTTGTTGGCAAAAATATTGATCATCTTCGAAATGATTTACACCATAACTAAATTTAAACAATTTTTCATATTGGCAGTATTTGGCATTGCACAATTTCATAATTGATGATGTTGTTATACCAAATCTGTTTAGAAGTATTTCGATTGAAGTTGCATATGTAAGAAGGCTTGATATCATAGTCAACGGAAATTATGTTCTTATGTCAGTAACTGCGGGCATTTGTCCGGACAATACCCGTGTGTATTGTCTTCATGTTTTTTGTACTTCATTGTAAGGGTTTTCGTCTTGATAAGTTGGACTGTTTTCTAGTTTGATTTTTACTGTGAGTCTTTTTGTGTACTCATTTTTAGCCATTCATCACACATAGGGAGATGGTTTGGATCCAAGAAAACGAGTTTAACGCCATCGCAATTTTTGCGCCTGTCCAAAGTCTGGAATATGTTGGTCATTGGCTTGTCTTCTTATAAAATTTTTAGTTCCTTGATATTTGGATTATTGGATGTGGTTTGTTTTCATTTATTTATTCACTTTTTTTACCTTTTTGGGGCCATTTAGGGCTTGCTTAATAGTGTGAGGTTCCTCACTGTGTTGAAGACCGTACGGTGACTCCTATATGCTTTGTTTTGGGTCGTTTTAACCTGGATATGGGATGTTGTCTCCTTGACATTTACCCCATTTCCCTTTTTTTTTCGTATCTTTTATTTCTTTCGTTTCTTATGAAATCATGCAGCCGCGACATCATTGAAAGATATGACGTGTTGGTGTCCCATAGGAAATGGCCATTTCAGCTAGATTTCACGTCGGTTCTCAGATTTGATATTTCCGGTTTTGACTCTACCTATAATTGACTTACTGACATCGAGACCGGCGATGGATATTTGCGCAAAAGGGTAGGACATTTTTATTACAAAGACATGAAAAAACGAGGACAATTGCGCAAACGAAAAGTGGACACCTGCGGAAACGATAAATGACTTCTTTTTGATAAATGTAAACCCAATAGCGCAAATCTTTATTCAGCATGCAAATGTATTTTAGTATATTTATATGACCTCTTTCGTTCGCCGGACGAGAAGGTGGAAGTAGGCTTTTGAGCAGGATATAGTTCGTAGTTCGTAGATATTAATGAATTCTCTCAAATATAAGCACTTTACTATTAAAATGAAAAACTAGCACTTTTTACAGTAAAAATATACTAGACAGTATGGTTTAGCTTTGAATTGTGACCCATGGTGGTAATAAAGTGCAGTTGTGATATTTCATCATTGCTGCGTTTGCAACAGGTTTCCAAAAGACTTTCAACTTTTTTACATACCCAATGAATTCAGAAGTCAATACATTTATATTTAATTTAGCTATAGACTGGTATGAACCGGCAATGTCATGCATTCAAGTGAAATAATAAGAAATTTGACTATTTTTCATAGTTATATAAGAATCATAACAAATATTTGATATATAAATTCCAACACTCGCTATATAAAGGTAATGGTAACTAAAAATTATTTGCGCAAACGTCCACTTTTCCTTTGCGCAACTGTCCACTTTTCATTTGCGCAAATGTCCTGCTGTTTTTCAAATGTCCATCACCCATTGAGACGTGTAGTATACGGTGCAGGGTGATTACCTTTCCGGAGCACCTGATGTCACTCTTGGTTTTATTGGCTTTTACACTGTTGGTGCTTTAGTTTTGAATGTTGTAGTTATATTCTCGTATTTGTTTTTTTTCTGTTTTCTCGTTTCTTTCATGTCTTTGTAATAAATGTATTTTTATGTCACCCCAGACGTAGTCGGGGTGACATGTTGTTATTCTACGTTTCTTCTGATTATTATTATTATTATTATTATTATTATTATTATTTTTCTTATTCTTCCAATAATTCTTGTCCGAGCGATTATTTTGAAATGGCTTGACCAATTGATTTCAAACTTGGCACAAAGTTAGAGCACCATCTGAAGTTGTATGCCTTGCGTTTAAAATTTTCAAAATGGCCGCCATTTCCAAGATGGCTGCCGAAATACGTCATAATTTCAACATTGCCGGATTTGGACGAAAATTGATTTCTAGGTAGATTTTGAGGCTGCGAACAAGATGGAATCATCGAATGGGGAGTCTGGGGTGACATCGGCTATTGCTTGCAATTGCAAATCTAGTTTATTATTTGTTATTCAATTGTCATTGTTTAGTAAATGTTTTACATAGAAAGGACATTAATAAGTGGGAAAAATTAATTACTAATTAACTGCTTCATGATAAAATAAACGGTAAAAGAAGATTTAAATTGATAATTTCATGATAGGTGAAATCTATTATAGTCTTTCGCGTCCCATAAAATTATCAAACAATGACGGTGTCCATCAAAAATTCAGTCGCAGAACATGACGTTGACTCTAATTTCCTGTGTCCAGTGTTACTGAAATGCTCTGTTGTATAGCTGTCTTTTGGGAATTTTAATTAAACTATGACTAAAATTAAATTGTAACTTTCGTCCAATGTCAACGTTAGTCCTTATATTGTATCAAATTGGCGCATATATTTCCTGGACTACCCAAATCTGAGGAAAATTTGTGTAGGTTGTTTGTGAGATTTGCTATCATTCCCGTCTTTGTCCTTGGTTTATTTTGGCTTTTAATTCAGATCTTTTGGTTATTTTTCCTTATCTATTTCACTACATCTTTTTATTTTTAGATTTCTGAACCGTTGAATTTTAACTGTTTTGCTAGATTTCCGATTGCTTTGATCTGCACTGAAGAGATATAAGTTGTCGAAATGGCCATCTGCAGAAACTACATTTATTCTTTCATTTATGCTTCCCTAAATAGTACTACGAGATTGCTGTAAATCCAAAGCCAACAGCCCTAAATATTAACTGATGGTTAACTTTGATTATGATGACAAGTGTGTTATTTGTGAAAGAATTATTACATGCCTGAAGCAGAGATATTATAATCATTACACCAGATTTAATTTATATGTACTTAAGAACAATGTCGCAAAAAATCTTCAGGTCACTGGATTCCAAAGCCAATTTTACGGATTCATGTACAATATCCCGTAGATATCTATTACTTCGTAAAGAATTGTTTTTCTGGATCTTTTTTCTGACATTCAAAACTGTTCAATGAAATCGTGAATTTTATCATAATTTTTTGTTTTTATTTAACCAGAGTCAATAATTTACTAATATCCAAAAAAGGGAAGTTTTTAAAATCAATGTTTGCTTTATTAAGTTTCAGTTCTTGCAGGAAAATGATTTCCACATAATAAAAACTATGGATTGCAAATATTAAGGATAGCGTCAATGTACATGATGTTATCATTGGAAATTGATATATAAGTTTATCACTGTTGGTACAATTCCATTTTGTAGTTTTTTTCATGAAGTCCCGTTCGTAACAGAACAGAAAAAGATTTGCAATGTGAGCTGCACAATTAGTACCCATGGGGATTCCAATGACCTGTTGATAAACAATGGTGCCAAAAACGAACATAAATGTTAGCTAGCAAAAGATTCAGTGCCTTTTATCATATCACATGTCTTATTAAAGTATTATTGGAGAAGAATCTTGCTTTTTGTTACATGAAATGAACTGAAGACTAATGAATTTAAAAGACCATTTATAAGTTGTCCCAATTTGTATTTAATCAAAGCATGTGGAAGGTTTGTATAAAGTGTAGAAAAATCATAACTGTCAATAGATGAATCTGGTCTTTTTATATAGGTTGTAAGTTATCTAAAACTTCAATGAAATTTTTGACACCCCAAAAGTAATTTACACCAGAGTTTTGATATGTTTTTTTTTTCACATAACTCCTTTATACAAGTAAGTGCAAGTATTTTTTTTACATAAAATCAGCTTCAGAATATTTTTTTTTTTCGAAAAAAAAAACACCAAAGCCACCCTTTTCAGGTTAAATGGTCGGTCCCTAACAGAAGATTGTGGAATCTTTGTTGATTGTGAGGATTCTGATTCATGAAATATGTTGAGGTTTAATCAATTCATTTTTTGAAGTTGAATATCATTTTATTTTCGCATATCTCATCTTAACAAAATCGAAAAGCAACACAGGTATCTAATTTGGAAAACGGAAATTTACATCTTGAACAAATTAGACGCCACAAAATGAAATCGGCATTTGCGTGCAGACGTGAATCAACATTTTTCTGTTATTTTACCACAAAACAAAATGTCAGACTGAAAGCTGGGGAATAAAATTATCAATAATCTATACAAAAGGAATTCATAAACGGTAAGTACCAGTTTGTAAATTGAGACTGCGTTATGTAATTCAAGGAAAATTTGACACAAAAGACCTCTCAACTGAGGGTTATAATGATGTATAATATAACATTATAACTCCCGCAACTAACATATAATAGTTATGTAATTCGAAATATATATATTTTCAATGGAAGTAGGCTATAAAAATGAAACAACGGCAGTAAAATATCGAAGGAACAAGGGAAGTGATGATCACAAAAATTAAGGTCCAAAGACATGGCAAAAAACGGCAACAGAGAAAAACAAAGACAAAACAAAGATGTGAGACAGCCACCAGACACGGAAATAAAAAGCCGAGATTAAGAACTAAAGCAGTCATAGTGTGAACTCCCATGAAAACCGAGAGTGACATCAGGTGCTCCGGAAAGGTTAGTATGTCCTGAGCTAAGCGACATCCGTCACAATATCAGTGAGCCAATCCAGGTTTGAGTCAAAATAAAAAGTATTGAATGTATGATGCTAAATTTAAGACAGCTTCAGACATGCAGTGCTTCTAGATGGAATGAATCTCTTTTGCAGTTCTTTCCTTTACAAACTTGTAAATACATCACAATAAGGGATTTGGACTTCAATATATATAATGTAGAAGCACTGTCAAATGAATGATATCAAAGCAAGCAAACGTTATACTGAAACTAAAACCAAAAATGTAATTCATCAGTACATAAGATGAAACTACAAAAGTCATACTTTTTAGAAATTACCCTTTTTTATCAAAATTCTAACCCCTTAAAAATACTACCGCTTCGTGTATTGCACTCGGTAGATGTCCTTAGTACTAGATTTTGCTTCCTTTTTCGATATTTTTGGTAATGAGTACTTCTTTGTTTACAATTTTTCGATTATTGCTTTCCATATTATTTGATTTGAATGCCGCTGATGAGAGGTTACTCATTGAATGGCTTTCCATATTATTTGATTTGAATGCCGCTGATGAGAGGTTACTCCTTAAAACACGTGTACAGCATAACTAAATTTCCTGTTCATTTTTGCAACTTTGGCATTTTTTGTATTTTTTTTTCTCTACGGTCTTGACTGATATTCAAACCTTATTGCAACGGTCAAGCGAGTGGCAAAACGGGATTAAACTTTACACCCCAAGCCGACGTCCTGAAAGACTGACCGCTGAAAAAGAATTGTTATAGATAATTGATTGAGAGCGGTGTACGTAGAAATATTCGTTGAACGCAATGAACTGAGAAAATTTTACATTTGATTGGATCGTTTTATTTTTATGCAGCCAGTCAAATGCCAAATCTCCTCATGGCAGTGCCGTCAATCAAGCATTCTCTACATACATCGTCAATGAGCCGAGGATGTGTAAAGTGTGTTTCTTGTCCTTTTCACCAGCAGTCTTTTGAACGCCGTCTTGGGTTGTAAACTTACATCTCGTTGAAATGAAACTTTTGCCACTCGCTTGACCGTAGCAATAATCAAGCTCCATTGAGTGATATATAAACAATTCAAGGAAATTGTGTAAATGCACATGAGAAGCGTCCCTACAAAATACATGGTAAAACGAGCAATGGGACAACTACAATTTTTATATTTGTTCTTCATCTTGATTAAATTGCATTCAATAACAGTGGGAAATCTAGTGGTATAAAATTATCACCCTTCTAGAAAAGCTCTTCTGTGTGTTCAAAACTTTTTCTGAACAAATTAACAGCATGGCGACGAAAATAAACAATCGACAAAATGTCAAGATTTTAAAAGAAATAAACAAAAACAATATTCAGTGAAAACGTCATTCAATTCTCAGATCTTTACTTTGTAGTTAAAAAATGATTAAACTTGCCTCCAAGAAGAGGTAATATGTGAATTCCTTACAAAATGTACTGTCGTGATGAAAATATTCAACGGAAAGACTGGTCAAAATCGATTGCTACAGGGCGTTAAAATGCATGTACCCAGGCAAAATTATATGTACAGATAGATTTTTTAACATACTTTACTTATAGGTCAATTAAGTGATGATTCTTGCATACTCCTCAAAACGCATTCTATGTAACTAGGCAAAATCATATCGTCTTGAAACAACGCCATTTTCCTTTTATACCCAAGATCTCAAAGGGTGATCATCAACACAAGATTTCATTGGTTCAATCAAGGGAAAGGGCGTGCCTTCAGTTAAAGCCCATTCAAAGACCCCACGTGCTTAGTGAGTAAAAATCGATTTTGTTTATGTAAGCAAGACGGTTACCAGGTAGAAATGGTCGTTTCATATACTTTATTTCGTCGAAACCACTGCGTGTACCCAGTCAAACATTTGCAAATGAATCGATAAATATTTAATTGCAAAGCATATTTTTTCCTAAAAATTTCCGTTGCAAAGAAATGCCTAGATCCAAAACCCTATGGAATCAGGTATATTCCTGGAAATCTCATTTTTCATTAAAATATATGCAAGAAATATCAAAATTTTAAAAAAATGTCATTTGTCAACATCAAGACACATCACATATACACAACAGAGTATAAATTTTCATGTTATAAGTAATTTTTATCAGGTCTAAACAACGAGTTACACATTGAAATCGACATTTCTATCTTTTCTAAAGGAGAGTTCATATTCTATTGTTTAAATACCAACGCATTTCAGACTGATAAGTGTTTACCAAAAATAAGGTCATTTTAGTAAATTTTTCAAACATATGGCAATAAAATAACACAATAACCGAAAGAAAAGAAATCCGCATGGTTCAATGTTTCAACTAGTTTCAACTAGTTAGAATAACCATTTCTATATAATATCTTCTTCCTTGTTTTTTTTTAATCTTGCATTAGATAATAAATATGACGTGCGTTTTTATGTCATCCATGCAGACGAAGTGGGGTGTCTTGTTGTCATTCTAGGCTTTTTTCTGATTGACATTTTTTCTTCTTCTTCCAATAATTGTTGTCTGATCGATTATTGATATGGCTGAACAAACTTTTTCCAAACTTGGCGTCCCACAATCATTTGAAGTTATAGGTTGTATATTTTTAATATATTCAAAATGGACAACATTTTCAAGATGACCTCCGTATACAAAAATTCCAACTTCGTCTAATTTAAGAAAATATGTATTTCTAGGTAGATTAAGAGAATGTGAATAAGATGTAATCATCAAATCGGTTGTCTGGACAGTGGGGTGACATCGGCTATTGTTCACAATTTCAAATTAATTTAATACACAGCACAAAATTAATACTAAATTATAAAAAATCGAAATACTTTAAATTTCAATTGTCATGCATACTAGTATTGCATTGCAATTATATTTCCACATACACTGTCTTTTTATTTTGGCGAATGGAACCCGGAGAATGGAAGGTGACTTTTTAATCCATTGCTTTATACACTTAATTGCCATTAAGGATGTAGAGTAAATGCACATATGACAAATCCCAGCAAATACCTGTTATTGTTGTTCATCTTGAAGTGACTTTACGGCCATGTATTGCAAATTCTAGCATTTTTCATTCCTATTTTATGAATACAATATATAATTCCTTATTGTGAAAACAAATGCAAATTATTATATATGGACGTTGCCAATCAAACAAATTTTTTTCCATAGAAGTGTGTACATTTTTTTGTTATCCAGTAGTATCGCGATTTTTTCTCGAATAATTTTCTGACAGGTTTTGGTTCATTTTTGTTAGTCATCATACTGAGTGTGGACAATCGCCAACAATATACTGTTTACTGTAAAATAACTAGCATATTTTACTACCGGAAACGTTTTTACTTGATAGTTGTACTTTTGATACTATTGATGCATCTAATATATAAATTCCACTATTTTCGTCTATAAGAATTAAGAAGTAAGCTTATTTTGATTTAGGGGCCAACTCCGACCTACCGTTGGGTGTGGGGTTTCCTCACCGTTCATTGAAGATCTTATGGTGGCTTTGAGTTGTTATTGCTCCCCTTAGGGTCGTTGTCTCTTTGACACATTCCCCGTTTCCCTTCTTTTTCTTATTAGTACATTATGCAGCGTAACTTATTGTTCCATTCACTTTTATCATCGTGGTGAGTTGTAATGTGTAAATCTTGATGCAGTTCTGACATCACCAATCAAAATCTAGAGTAAGCGTCTGTAATACGATCCTGCAATCTGAAATCTCGGCTGACAGAATTTATTGATAGATATTTCTTCTGTAAGAATGGTGAACGAAGATACAAGTACATTGTTATAGGTAAAGAACAAGCTTACTTCTTTGTGAAATGCGACTCTGGGTCCGAGAAAATATAAAGAGGAAGAAGTGATGAAAATGTTAGAGTTTCGGATTGACACAATATTTATCCAGTTTGAAGGATGGACTTGTTTTTCAACAAACTATCGATATTCATATGGACACAATCTGTGCACCTCTTTCAGCTGATTTGTTTCTCCTTTAATATGAGGCCGAATTCATAAAAGAGTTAAAGCAAAAACTAACCCAATTCTTTATTTCAACTTCTGTTGTACAGGTGATATAAAAAAAAATATATTTTGCCACTTAATAACATTTGCTTTGGTGATTTTTTTCATCTTATCTGTCAAAAAGAGTCCCAAATTAAGGATAATATATATGGAATATAGGACATTTTTTTTCGGACTTAACCACAGCCAGTATCAACTTATTGCGTAACACCGTAATGAAGTCCGTATCAAAAACAAAATTTCCTATTTATATTTCTTTTATCGGCGTTTTACAAAATGATAAACCCAAGATAAATTGAAATAAGCGGAAATTCATATTTAGCACGGTTAATCTATTGTTTTTGCAATAATTTATACACATTCGCCATTGAACGTAATACGCGTATGTACACGACAAATAATGCAAAAACATGACGTCAGCATAGCAACCAGCACGTGACGACTGAAAAGTGACCCGACAATTTCGTGATATTCTCCAGTTCGGTGATACTAAGATTATCAGTCTCTATAGATCAAAGGAAATTCAAACTATTACCTATAAAGAAACTTCCACATCGGCATAATTCCTTGACCATCATCTTGAAATTGACAGCAGGTATATTAAAAGCAGGCTGTATGACAACCACAATTATGACTACACTTTTACATTTGTCCACTTCCGTTGCTTTGTAGCAACATTCCAACAGCGCAAGCATATGGGGTTTACCACTCCCAACTCATCGGCCTGCGGTCGATACAGTGACTACCTTGATGGTTGCTCACAAATAGGCTACTTAATCAAGGGTGTGGTACCCATAAAACCTTTACGGGCGATATTACGATTTTGTGTATCATGCTGTTTTAAAAATGACAAAAGCTCTTTCCCTTCACTGCTCAAGTTGTTTTCCCTCTACTCGATTTGACTTTAGTGCCGGAATTGACATGTTAAACCGATGGGTGTATTATTAGAATCAGGAGATGCTTACTTTGCTTGATCTCACCCATGTTTTATTGGGTCTTCGTGGTTTATCTGTGTATGTGTATTTTCAATTTTCTTTTCTGTGTCGTACTCGTGTGATGAATTTGTATCTGTGTGTTTCCGAAGTTGCCATTGTCCTTGGAATGTTAGTTTTTAGATTAGCAGTACGGTTCTCACTTACATTTCTTGTACAAGAAAAAACATGTGTGTTGAAACAAATTTAATATCAAAAGCAACAATAAAAAAAGCTTGACAAGAAACGGGTGAAACAAAGTATAAACCGTTTAAACATCCTAAAAATAAAACACAATCAGTGTTAACCCTAAAAATGCAAATAATTTTAGCATGATACAACTGATGAGATTTGAATGACTATTACTAAACATAACTAAACATATTCAATATCAATTAGATTTCAAAACAACGGCAGCAGAATACCGAAGGAACAAGGGAAGGGATGGTCACAAAAATCAAGGTCCAAAGACACGACAAAAACTGTTACAGAGAAAAACAAAGACAAAACATGGACGTGAGACAGCCACAATACACGGAAATAAAGAGACGACATTAAGAACAAAGGCACTGGTAGTGTGAACTCCCAGGAAAACCAGGAGTAAAATCAGGTGCTGCCGGGGGAAAAGCTTGTCCTGCTCCGCTACCGGCACCCGTCACACTATCAGGGAGTCAATCCAGGGTTAAGTCAAAACATGTTACATTTATGTCAAATCCGCGAAGACGCGAAATCTAGCTGAAAATGTCCGTTTTCATTTGGGACACTTCATATCTGTCAATGATGTCATGGTGACGGCCATAGAATTTCTTAGGGGATGAAAGTAAAAAAGGCTGAATAAATCCTTGACTAAGCAGCTTTTGGGACAGTGTTTTTGATTAAAGGACTAAATATGCATAATATCAATTTGGACCAATTTCACTTTAATATAAAGACGTCGGCTTTAATTTTTTATGAATAATTAATCTTATGGCTTCATTTTTTTAAAACAGTTTGAACTTAATGGCAGCAACTCAATCAATATAAATAATATAATACAAATCAATTTAATGCACATTTCACAGTAAATAATTAAGCAAAATGCCCGACGTATATGGGTACAAGATATTAACTCTGGTCATAAGGGATTATATTTCCCACCAAAAAAAGATATTTTCTAAGAACTTTGTTTTGGTAACGTGTTACAGCACATAGAAATGTCGTTATGTAATGAAAGGAAATTGTACACTGAAGTCTCTTATAGCTACTTGTATTAATAATGAATATTGTTCTTTGGTAGAGAAGGAAATAATTGTCTGGATTCAGGATCTGTGTAAAGTCTTAATTTATAACCCACGGAAAACTACTTATTGGTTGTTTTGTACACATAAAAGTAATGTACTTGCATCTTGCCAAGAAATTCCATCTGTTCCAACAATTAGTACTTTATCGATCAAGTTGTTTTCTAACAGGGCACGAAAAAAGTCCGCAAAGACAGCCCTTGAATGGGAAGGTTTTACTGTTCTTTGTGGTCTCTTTTAGTGTTGGTTGCTCTGATTTTCCTTGTTATTCTTGCTTTGGTTTCCCTAAAGAATTGTTTTGTTCCATATTTTTAAGTTGCTTGTTGATATTTTTGCGAATTAAGCAGTTGATATTATTCATCTACCAACACCTATATCTCTCTTCTGTTGTCTTATTATGCATTTATACTTAAAGTTAGACTTTACATATTCTGCTGATGGCTTAAAGCATTTATGTAAATGGAAACCGAATCATCAGAAAAGTGCAAATTTAAACTCAAGGACAACATCGGAAACAAAGACATTACATAAATACGGCTCATCAAAATACAATTTGAGACACTGATGAACAACAAGGGCCCATTTGAACACCATGGGTGAGTTCAGGTGCCCCGGTAGAGTTAGTATTGCCTGTTTTTAAAGACATCAGGCGTATTTTACATGTCAGTTCTGGCAATGCAGTCAATTGTGGCAGAGGAAAAAAAATAATTATTTCTTGAAGCGAAAGATCTCTTGTCATCTAGGAAATAGATATCCCATAGCGGCCCTCAAATTTGTGATGTCGACAGTGAAACTTGTGCAGTGATTACTTCAAGTTATAGATACATCCTTGTTTAAGTAGCCTATTTGTAAGCAATAGTGCTATATCAACGAAAGCGCTGTATCGGCCAAAGGCCCTTGATTATCAAATGAATTCAGTATACTGGTACTGTTGGAATGTTGTTACAAAGGAAAGGGGGGTTGACTAGTTAAAAAATCAGGAAAGTCCACCCGTTTGCAAAACAGCTTAGTTTTCATCTACTTCTATTGTCAATGTATAGATGAAGGTCAAAGAATGACGGTCATGTGAAATTGTCCCTAATGTTTATAAGATGAAGAAAATCACTTAAGTAAGGGTTGTTTAGTGACAAAATAACATCTATATAATGTGTAATTAGAGAATTGGGTTAGATTTTTATCTTAATTTTGCAGAAGCTAATCCTAATTTGTTTACAGTTTAATTTGCTGCAAATTCATTAATATTAGAAATAAGATGGCAACTTTATTTGATGATTAAAATACTGCAAAAGCGATCAAAACCTTCATATTGGCTACTTACATTGATTAGTATTTTGTTTTATTACCTTTTGGATAATGTTTTCTTGTTGATGGGTATTGAACGGTATTTAAAAGTGAAACAAAACATCTTTTAATGCCCGAATTTGCAATATCTCTGTATAGGCTATTTGAAAGAAAGTGTGAATACAGGATGTGCATCTCAGTATTTTTTTGTATGCAATTGTGTTTAAAACTATTTTTACTGTGATAAATGGGAGTACATGTAATAACAAAATTACCGAACAGAGTTGTCAATAACTGACGTCCATGAGACAAAAGAAAAATCAGGTGTACACAACCGGAAAAATTGTCGACCGAAATGGCCCTGACTTTGTACAGGCATTTGGAAAGAAATGTTGGATGAAAGCGGATTTATTACATGCCAACCACCCTCCCCCTTTTCCGTTGTGGTAGTGTCAAGTCAACAGCAATTGTTGTTGAAAGGTCGTAAACAGTTAAAAGAAATGATCATCTCAGTACTAAGTAAAAAAGAATCTTGAATCAGAGTTCGTACCAAAACTTCTATTTTTCCAACTGAAATCTATTAAAGAACTTTTTTAATGATCGTATGTGACAGTATTATTTCAAGCCTTGATTAAGAGGGCGGTCACGGGAGATAACTATGTCT
>MJUU01041102.1:1302-12058 GCA_002080025.1 Modiolus philippinarum
GAGCTACAAGGGGTCAAAGGGGCCAAAAATGCAATTTTTCTAAATATGTCAAATCTTTATTTTTCATCGGATTTCGATGGGATTTTTTTCTTTGGATTTCTTGTGATCTAAGCTTTCAGCAGTATGTCAACAGATTTTTTGTAGGTCTTACCATTTCCGAGCTACCAAGGGGCCAAAAATGCAATTTTTCTAAATATGTCAAATCTTTTTTTTTCATCGGATTTCGATGGGATTTTTTTCTTTGGATTCCTCTTGATCTAAGCTTTCAGTAATATGTCAATGGATTTTTTGTTGGTCTTACCGTTTCTGAGCTACAAGGGGTCAAAGGGGCCAAAAATGCAATTTTTCTAAATATGTCAAATCTTTATTTTTCATTGGATTTCGATGGGATTTTTTTCTTTGGATTCCTCTTGATATAAGCTTTCAGTAGTATGTCAACGGATTTTTTGTAGCTCTTACTGTTTTGGAGCTACAAGGGGTCAAAGGGGCCAAAATTGCAATTTTTCTAAATGTGTCATATCTTTATTTTTCATCAGATTTCGATGGATTTTTTTCTTTGAATTTCTATGGATGTAAAGTTTTAGTTGATAGTACATATTTTGCATAGCTCTTACAGGTTTTTTATCAGTAAGTAATCAAAAGGGTTTTTTCCCTATTTTGTTTCTAGCTAATAACTGTGTCTAGCTTCTTTTTGTGTCCATCTAATTATTGTGTCAAGCTCTTTACTGTGTCCACATTCACTTTAAACTACCTTTGTTGAAATTTCAGTGGTCAACATGCTGCGCTCGGCGTAGCCCTTTATCTACTTTTCCATTCTTGTATTGGAGATATTCATAGTAAATTCAGAAATCTTCAATGGAGACACAGTGTTCCTGGAACATACATACATTTTGTGATTTAAACATTAGTATTTGCTTTAACACAATTTAAGCTAAACAAGCTCATCCAATGAGTCTACAGTTCTCAAATGTACTTCTTCACTTCCCTTCCACTTCGTACAATGTAAAGATGAGTTGTTTTTTGAGGAAGGCATGACAGGAAAATGTGGTTTTGAACTATACATTATGTATTCATATGTAATGTTTTAGTGAGGATAGTTACATGTATTTGTGAATGAAAATAGTTAGTGTTTATGTTGATGGATTCTATATTTATATAGCACATATGCCAATGATACTGATATATTAATGAAAATGACAAGTTATAATAATATTTGTCATGCTGAAGATTTTTGTCATGGATTTTTTGGATTGGAGTCTTCCAGAAATACTAAGTTACTGGACTCATACATGTAGGTTGGTTATTATGAATTATCTGACATAAAATGAAAGACGAGAGCTATTAGGATCATTTATTGAAACATTAATTTTCCCCAATCTTCAATGATATTTGATAGATTTGGCCTGCTGAAATTTCAATGCGTGGTATCTTGTATCAAATCTGGTTTCTTTTACTCTATGTCTCCAAAATGTTTGATTGATTCTGTTTTGAACATGAAATTTGATGAAAATTGATGTTTGTTGACAATCCCGCACCCATGACCAAGAAAGACATGGATGTAGCATTGCTCGACAATTAGCAAAGAATTCCGCTTAAACCGGTGCTAGGGGCCATCTTGAACTTACTATGAGGTATGAGCAAAGCTCATTGTTGAAGGCCTCATGGTGACTTCAAGATGAAGAACAACAATAAAAGTGTTGTTCCTTTGCTTGTTTTTTACCATGTATTTGTAGAGACTTTGTCTCATGTGCATTTACTCCATATCCTTTTATTCACCATGAAACATGTGTATCTTAAAAGAATGAAGGTAATTTTCTTTACCCCATTGCAAACCAAACATCAAATGTATTTCCATATAAAGGGGACAACAAAGTGCTTAAATGAAGTGTGTTTTTATACGACCGCAAAAATTTTTGCAGTCGTATAATGGTATGGTGCTGTAGTCGTCGTCGTCGTTGTCATCGTGGTCTGTAGACACTTTTGTTTTTGGTCAATAACTCTAGTTTTAGTTGACCAATCCTTATGAAATTTCAACACAATGTTCCTTGGCACAAAAGGAAGGCTTTGCTTAGTTTTGGTTATTGTGGCCCCACCAGATTTTAAAAAAGGGGCCAAAAAGGGTTAAATTTGATGTTTTTACATATTTGACTGTAGAATCTTTATTATTTATCGGATTTTGATGGGGTTTTTTTCAGTGTCCTCCTGAGGAAATTCCAATCAGTAGTATATCAACGGATTTCACGTGGCATGTAAGGTTCATGAGATAAATGGGCCCAAAAGGGGCGAATTTCAAAAATTTTCATTTTTTATTTTTAGTCCGATTTTGATGGTGTTTTTTCAGTGGATTCCTTATGAAAAATTAATATCGCGCTCGACCATTAGATTTTTAATAACTTGTTTCTTTCCCAAGCTATGAGGGGCCCAATGGGGCAAAAATTGCAAACATGCGGATTACCTAAAATTTTTATTTTTCATCCAATTTCAATGGGATTTTTTTCTTTAGATTCCTCTCATTGTAGGCTTTCAGTCCTATATCAACGGATTTGGCGTAACTCTTACCGTTTCCGAGCTATTAGGGGTCAAAGGGGCCAAAATTGCAATTTTTAGAAATATGTAAAATCTTTATTTTACATCAGATTTTGATGGAATTTTTTCTTTGGATTCCTCTCAATGTAATTTTTCAGAAGTATGTCAACTTATTTGATGTAGCTCTTACCGTTTCTGAGCTATAAGGGGTCAAAATTGCAATT
Organism: Modiolus philippinarum; assembly: GCA_002080025.1. Lineage (NCBI taxonomy): Eukaryota > Metazoa > Mollusca > Bivalvia > Mytilida > Modiolidae > Modiolus > Modiolus philippinarum. The sequence continues at coordinate 4,053 of MJUU01041102.1, forward strand.
ATCAGGAATGTGTGAAATCTTTATTTTTCATTAGGTTTTGATGGGATTTTTATTCTCATTGTAAGTTTTCAGTAATATGGCAGTACATTTTGTGTTGCTCTTCGGTTTCCAAGCTATAATGGGTCAAAGGGGCCAAATTGCAATATTTCAAAATATGTGAAATCTTTATTTCATTGGATTTCAACCTGAGTTTTTTCATTGGATTTCTCTTGATGGTAGTCAACAGAATTTCTTAGCTCTTACAATATCCTAGTAATAAGGGATTAAAAGGGCTAATTTTTATTTCGACTAGTTTGTGTCCAGTTAATTTATGTGTCAAGGTCCTTATTGTGTACAGCAAATTACTGTGTCCACATTCATTTTAGTTTACACTTGTTCAAATTTCAGTGTTCGACATGCTGCGGTTGTATCTAGCTGTGCTCGGCATAGCCCTTTATTTGCTCATTGATGAATATTGTATGGTAACTTGTTTTGGTTAGGCCAAAAATAAAAAATTGTTTGTTTCCCCTCCCTCGACCGACCCGCTAAAATTGCTGTGACCCAAAAAATTTTATTGACCATTGCTGTTCAATATTTTTTTTTTTTTGGTCTATAGTCAAAAAGAGTTTGTTATGTAAAACAGGCATTATTAGAAGATATATTTGAAATTTTAATTAAATTTTTTATCTGAAGAAAAAATAAAATAATTTTCCTACCTACCTACCCATAACCTGAACAAACCAGTCGGGGAGGGGAAACAAAAATATTTTTAATGTTGGCCTTACCTTTTTATGATATGCCATTTTATTTACAAAACTTTCATGATTTGAATTTAGAGACATGCTTTAATTTGTAAGATTCAAATCTCACATACCTACCACTTGTATAGGAATGATATTTTGTCTGTGGATTAGTCTTATGAAGTGATGAGGCATCTGTTAAAAATTAAATTACCTTGACCTACATTTCATGCACAAGTGACTCAGGTTATAATTTTTGTAAGAGTCAAGTTCTCTTTTATTTCAAGTTGTATGAGAGTAGATATGTCTCATGTAGAGATGAGGCATCTGATGAAAACAATTATTTTATGCATGAGCAACTTGGGTTTTTAAGTGCGTGCAACATTTTATTTCTTAGATACATGTACGGTACTAGCACTTTTAGATGATTCATTTTTTTTACAAAAAACAAACAACAAATGAGAGAAGGGATTACATGTAGCTGTTGTTTCCAACAGGTCCCTATTCTTGTATCAATTGAAGTGCAACACCTCTGCATTGAATGCATAAAAAAATAGTTTCCCTATACATTGAAAGTTAATTTAACACAATAGTTTTCAATCTGTAATTTGTTTGTGACTTTGCAATTTTTCTCCTGTGAATTTCAAAGATATGTATATGATGAGGTAATTAGACTTATGGATATTGTCATATTTTATGTTGTGGACTTCATAGAGGGGATATTTGTGTTGTCTGACCTCAGTAACTTAAGTTTTAGCTGTATAGATTAGATCTTCTATATATTAAATTTTGTGTTCCATCACTTTCTTAAAAAATTCTTCATTTATAGATATTCATTGTTAATAAATCCAAAATCAGTATGACCTATTATAAAATTGTCAAACTGAGTATAATTATGTACCCATAAAACTTATTAAATCATATAGGGGGTAAATTTTATGCTTATTTTGTTTACTTTATAAAGTATATAATTTTTATACAATCTTGACATAGGTTTGAAATACAGTTATATACAATTAACAGGATGCCCAATGTACGTCATACATCTGGGTATTTTAATCCAAAATAGTTTCAATGACAGTTAAAATTGATTCGATTCAAAAGGTAAGTTTGTTTTTTTATTTCATGTTGAAGTATTACTCGAAGAAAACAAATTTGGGGGTCACAGATATGTCAAAAAAGATAGTGTTCTAATGATTGGTCAGATTTGGTGTTTTTGCACTATGAATCTTCTCCTCTGAAACTGCTGGGCCCATTTTAACCAAACTTAGCCATAATCTAAGTATGTACTTTCAAAATTGTTTTCGATTACTCGGCTGGTCAAACGACATGGCCTCCATTGCTAAAAATAGAACATACGGGTAAATTGCAGTTTTTGGCCTATAACTCGAAAACCATTACAGATATCAAAATCTGACTTTGAGTTAAAATGATTAGCATGATGAGATCTACCTATCGTGCAATTTTGAAGAAATTCTGAAAGCCCATCTCGGAGTTTTAGCTTTTTTTTCTGTAAAATTTTCCAAATTTTTGCATTTTTAGTTCGCCTCAACGAAGTTGAGGAGGACTATTGTAGTACCCCCGGCGTCCGCTTCTTTGTCCGCGTCCGCGTCCGCATTTGGGTATATATCTTAGTAACTATGCAGTGTAGGTTCATCAAACTTTGCATGCAGGTGCATCTTGGGCTAACTCACAGCCTCCAAGAAAATTAGGTCTCTCTGACCTATATTTTCCGCTTGGGTGGCTTTCATTCAAATTTACATTTCAGTTCATATCTCAGCTACTATACATAGTACGATAATCTAACTGTGCACATGCATGCATCTCTGATGGTAGGTCAGCATCCAGGCAAAATTAGTTCACTTTGACCTATATTTTCCGCTTGAGTGACTTACATTCAAGTTTACGTCCGAGTTCAGCTGATCTCAGTCACTGTAAAGGGTAGGATCATCTATCATTGCATGTGCATGCATCTTTGACGGTACTTCAGGATCCAGGCAAAATTAGGTCACTTTGACCTATATTTTCCGCTTGAGTGACTTACATTCAAGTTTACGTCCGAGTTCAGATCTCAGTCACTGTACATGGTACGATCATCTATCCTTGCATGTGCATGCATCTTTGGGGGTAGGTCAGCATCTGTGCAAAATTAGGTCACTTTGACCTATATTTTCCGCTTGAGTGACTTACATTCAAGTTTACGTCCGAGTTCATCTCAGTCACTGTACATGGTACGATCATCTATCCTTGCATGTGCATGCATCTTTGACGGTAGGTCAGCATTCAGGCAAAATTAGGTCATGTTGACCTATATTTTCCGCTTGAGTGACTTACATTCAAGTTTACGTCCGAGTTCAGATCTCAGTCACTGTACATGGTACGATCATCTATCCTTGCATGTGCATGCATCTTTGACTGTAGGTCAGCATCCAGGCAAAATAATGTCACTTTGACCTATATTTTCCGCATGAGTGACTTTCATTCAAGTTTACGTTGATATCTCAGTAACTGTACATGATAGGATCATCTAACCTTGCATGTGCATGCATCTGGTCAGCATGCAAGCAAAATTAGGTCACTTTGACCTACATTTTCTGCATGATTGACTTACATTCAAGTTTATGTTCGAATTCAGTTACTGTACATGGTAAGATCATCTAGCCTTTGTATATATGCATTAGGGATGGTAAATCAGCACTTTGGCCAAATTGGGTTTCTGTGTCCATTTGCCATAACGAGGCGAACTTTGTAATCGTTGATTACCTATGTTTTATTTTTCATTTCAAAAAGGGTAACAGATAGAGGTCAAGTGAAAATTGCAAAAAGGTTCAAGAGCTACCCACCCTGAAATTTTGAAGAAAATACAAAAACCCTTGTAGGAGTTATTGCCTTTTTTTTCATGGAATTTTCATATTTTTCATCTTTTATTTCCAAAACAATAGAAGAGTAAGGTTAAGTGTATATTGATAAAATGTTTGCCATGCTGTGGCAACTTCAAAACTGCTGTTGAAAATTGTTCATTGACTGCCATTTTCAAAATGGCTACCAAAAAAGCGGGAAAATTCAACATTGTCTGATTTCAATAAAATTTAGTTTCCAAATAGATATTGATGTTGCATCTTCAAAACCGCTGTTGAAAATAACTCGAATAATTCCAGCCCTTTCCATCTCCGATTCTCTCCACTCGGAGGGCTTGAAGGCGACCAATAGTGAAAACACGTCATTGCAGTTTTAACCAGACCGTCCAATCAGAAAACAGCATTAAATCAGGGAAACACAATCCAACACAGAACATTTTTGGCAAGCCGTCATATTCCCGACTTGGAATAGGCATTTTATAAATAAAATGGTGGGTTAAACCAGAGTGACCCAGTTATCATCTGTAAACAATTTGTTATCCCCTCACCCAATGGAGTTGGGGAGGGGATATAGCATCTCGCCCGTCTGTCCGTCCGTCCGTCCGTCCGTCCGAGTGTCTGTCCGTTCGTCCCACCTCAGGTAACATGATAATTGGGTCACTCTGGCCTACATTTTACGCTTCAATGACTCAGGTTAAAGTTTGTGTTAAGGTTCATATCTGAGAAACTACATGTAGCACATCAATCATCTTTGGTCAGTGGATGTGTCTTGGAGAGTGATGCTGCTTCAGATGATAACTGGGTCACTCTGACCTACATTTTACGCTTCAATGACTCAGGTTAAAGTTTGCGTTAAAGTTCATATCTGAGAAACTACATGTAGCACATCAATCATCTTTGGTCAGTGGATGCGTCTTGGAGAGTGATGCTTCAGATGATAATTGGGTCACTCTGACCTACATTTTACGCTTCAATGACTCCGGTTAAAGTTTGTGTTTTAGTTCATATCTGAGAAACTACATGTGGCACATTAATCATCTTTGGTCAGTGGATGTGTCTAGGAGAGTGATGCTGCTTCAGATGAAAGTTGACTCACTCTGACCTACATTTTATGCTTCAATGACTACCATTATAGTTTGCATTCCGGTTCATATCTGAGAAACTACATATGGTGCATCAATTATCTTTGGTCAGTGGATGCATCTTTGATAGTGTTGCAGCTTCAGATGATAATTGGGTCACTTTGACCTACATTTTACACTTGACTGACTTGGGTTAAAGTTTTCATTAATGTTTATATTTGAGAAATTACATGTTACACATCAATGATTTTAATGTTTAGTGGATGTACCTTGAACATTTATACATCTTTAGATTATACTAGGGTTATTATTTCTTGTCAGCGGGCGAGGGGATTAGCTGTCGTTTGCGACTGCTCCCATCTCTAGTTTACTATACATCATTGTTAATTATTTATGATGATTTAAACAACAAAGCTATCTTATTGAAAAATTTTTATTCAATATTTTAAACAGATTATCGAGTTCATATTTTGAAATTAAAAATAACACGACGTTGTTTTCAATATCAACTTGTAAAGTTCAACAATTTGTGTTATGTATTCATTGTAAAACGCGAAATGAAACAGAGGGCAAATTAATGAATTATGACCTTAATTAACTTGACCTGAGTAGAAATTAAATAAAAATAGGGATTTTCTTGAATCTGCATAGTCTCTATCAACCAAGCTCTTCCAGCTATGGTATTTATCCCAACGTAAAGCGTCCAATCAATCCCAACTTTGTGACGTTGAGAAAAATAATCCGGAAGTGAAATCAGTTGACTGATTAATGTGCATTCTGCATAGTGACGTCATAAGTTTCCGGATTTATAAAGTGAAAGTAGAATGAGACTTACAGACCCTATTGATGTCACAACTTCAAAACTGACGTTAAAAATTGTTCATTGACTGCCATTTAAAAAATTTCTGCCAAAAAAGGCAGGAAAATTCAACATTGTCTGATTTCAATGAAATTTTGTTTCCAATTCAAATAGATATTGATGTTGCAACTTCAAAACTGGATTTGAAAATTGTTTGTTGACTGCCAATGAAATGGCTGCCCAAAAAGGCGGGAAAATTCAACATTGTCCGATTTCAATGAAATTTGGTTTCCAAATAGATATTGATGTGGCAACTTCAAAACTGATGTTAAAATTTACTACCATTTTCAAAATGGCTGCCAAAAAGGTGTGAAAATTCAGCATTGTCCAATTTCAATGCTATTTGCTTTCCAAATAGATATTGATGCCGTAACTTAAAAATATGGTCATTGGTGTTAAAAATTGTCATTGACTGTCATCTACAAAATGATGTCTCAACTTCAAAACTGGTGTCAAAAGTGGTCCTTTACAAGAACATTTTTGTAGAAAAAAAAACAACAACAAAGAAATATAGTAAAACATGATCAGACTTAAAATACAGTTCAAGATATGGGTGATGTTCCAGCTACCAAAGTTTGAGAGACTGAAGTTCAACTGTATAACTTACAGTGTGAGCTTGATTGTGGCAACTGAAAGCCAGTTGAGCGATATAGGCTCCTCGGAGCCTCTAATTTGTTATATAGTGTATTTTTTATACTATTATTATTTTATTTTGGTTAGTTCTATGCTATTATATGACTATCATTTTAGCTAACTAGAGTCTTCAGGGTATGTCAGTCAATTGAAGGTTCTCTCAAAGGGTATGATTGCCTTTAAAATAATTTTTGTTCAACAATTATCACTTATTTTCAAAATGTTGTGTTTGTAGACTACTATTTTTCAAATTCTGCATGCAAAAATCTTCCATCATGAATTGTGCCCTCGGAACATACAGCTTGTATCATAGCAGCACAAAAATTCAATGTTTTGTTTGTTTGTTATGATGAAATTTTTGCTAAATTATGGAAATTAAATAATTTGTATAATTTAAATTATCCTTTGATGTAACGTTACAGTTGTGACCTTCTCTTTGATCATTGTCAAGGCTGAATGTTTTGAATGTACTCTTAGCCATGCATAACTTTGTATTTGCTGGAGCCTAGCTTTTGTTTAAAAACTTGGTTGGTTCAAGATGGGGTATTTCCATTTATCATATACTTAGTTATAAATACAAGAATCCTGCATGTGTAATACAGACGTCATGTTTCGTCCTTTATCGTCTTTCCCTCCGCCTATCAGCCTGCAGAGCCCTTCCACAAAAGCCATATCCGGTTGACCCGAACTTATCAAGGGGTTGACCTGGAGTTATCACGGCAATTCTCCCAATGTTTGACAAGCAATATCATTTTTATACGTTTCGCAAGAGATAAATCTTAATTGGATAAAGAATCTTTTTTATTTTCCGTTTTTAATTTTGTGAACAAACTACCGTCAACAATACATAAAAATAAAAGCGAGACGTTCGAAAAAATACAGAAACTAGGTCGCTGATAACTTCAGCAGAGCCACCATTTTGTTTACATTATGACGTCATAAAAGTGCATAGGAACTGGAAGACAAATGTAAACAATGAGAGGTTCTGCATTGAAAAAATCAACTTTATTTCGATTTGCTAACATGATTCCATCAAAAAATTTCCAAATTTAATATCGTTAGCCAACAAAAAAATATTGTGAAGTCATAAAATACTACAAAGCATTTCCCATGTTGTAAAAAAAAATGAACCTCATTTCCCGCGCAGCCTTGGGAGAATTTGACACATAACCTAATAAACTATTGTATAGAAATAAGAAATAAAAGACGATAAACAAGTTATCTGAATTTTGAAAGCTGGAATATTGTAAAATATCATCCCGCTCGCCAGAATATGTAATATTCTATATTTATAGTAGTGTTTAAAGTGTTCAAAGTGTATAAATTTTATCTGAAAAAAAAAATAAGTTTTTCAAAAGGTACATTCTCAAACACTAGCTACAAGTTCAAATAAGATGAGATACCTGTTCCAGGAAAGTACACCTGGAACAATCCAAGGAAAACTAGACTGGGAAATGTCAGAAATTACTGCAATATATTCATTATTGCAAGAAACTGATTTTAAATCATCTTGTATTCCATTTCACATGAATTGAAATTGCAAGATTGTATTTATACATGATGATGTAGTATATATAGGAGCAATCATGTCTCATGACAAACAATTTACGGTGAATCCACTATGATCATGGTCATTGTTAAATGTTAAATACTCTGTCCTAAATCAATATAAAAAACTACTTCTACCCATTTCAAAAACATCTTCAATTAATGATCTGATTAACAACAATACCTGGTCATTTAAATTTACATCTGCTCAGTTTACCTGTGATTTGTCCATAAGTTTGTTCGGTAATGTAAAATAGTCACACTTGAGCAGATGTAGATTTCTGTGTCTGGTCTACTGTAGAAAAAA
>MJUU01041103.1:7986-18348 GCA_002080025.1 Modiolus philippinarum
TAGTGCTGCTGATGAGGAATAAATTTCCGAAATGGCCATACAGCTCATTAAAATTATTACAGTTGGAGTTAACATATGTGTTATGGTCTCATGTTCATTTACTCCATATCCTTTCATAAAATATTGCTTTTGCTTTATTATTTCTCAATCGCAAAAAGGCCTTGTTGACAAGAGATAACGAGTACTTTTGTCTGGAATTATTTAGATTTTTTTTGCGAGAATGACATAAAAAGCAAAGAACCTACGCTTTGGGATGTTTCCGGTGGCGGAGCTACGTCGACAATTTTGAAATTTAATGCTTATGTAATATTTTTGTCTAAAATATAACAAATCATCCAGTGTCATAAGTGGTGACATAAATAAAAATCAGCTTAGTGTATGGCACCTTCTATTCATATACTTGTGTAATAAGAAATGAAGGGATACGAAGTAAATGCACACGAGACAAAGTCTCTACAAATACATGAAAAACAAACAAAAAAAAACAAACAAACAAAGCAATGGATCAACACTTTTCCTGATGTTCTTCATCTTGAATTCACCATGTAGCCTTCAACGATGAGCTTTGCTCATACCTCATAGTAAGTTCAAGACGACTCCTAGCACCAGTTTTAACGGAATTCGTTTCTAATTGTCGAACAACGCCACATTCATGCTCTCCATTATCCACGAATGCGGAATTGTCAACAAACATAAATTTAATGGCAAAGTCTTCTTACAATCATATAATTAATATAAGAAAGATAACAGGAAACACCTACAATGGCCGTAAACCACAATCACATGACATAACATGTCAAGTTTATCGGAAGCAAATAGCATTTTCAAATCCAACAGTGCGGACAACTTTATATTTGACATGCCGTAGAGTCGTTATAAGTACATCACGAATCTGTCAAAAAGGGTGGTTATCATGCCCCTCTATTATACATGACCGACCACGTTGATGTTTTTGCAAGCAGTTAATAAAGCCTGTACCAGCAGTCCTGGTCACAGAAAAATCAATCAGTCGACCGTGCATTGCAAACACATGGGGCAAAATTCTTGATGACTTCAGGTCAGCTTCTTGAAACGGAAATACATGCATTGCTTTTGCTTGGTCGTTTTTCAATCTCCACAACTAATGCAAAAAGGGTCTTATTGACAAGAGATAACGCGTACTGTTGTCTAAAATTTTTTTTCAAATTTATGTCGCGAGTATGAAGTAAAAGCCTATGGATAATGTAAAGCCTTTATAAGTATATCTTGATGGATGATTACCGTGTCCCCTCAAGTTCGGCCAATACAAGAATTTATAGACATGATTGACCTCGGACTGCGTCATCGGTTATCGCCATGCTATATTTGTGTAATAATTTTTGGACTGAATTACTTGTGCCTAGTACGCAAGGGTCTGTTTGGATACCGCTTTTACTAGTATTACTGTAACCTCTTAACACACAGTCGAGGAAAGTTTCTACGTATCATGATTATGTTACCTTATTTGTGGATCTCTTTCGTATTTCCTATTCGTTTGCTCTCTGAAGACCTCCGACTTATTTATTTCGGACGACTAAAGGTAGTAGACCTGGAGTAACCCCAAAATTCGATCGACAAATTCATTTTTTACAATAAAAAGTTTGTGATAGAAAATCACAAAATTATGACTGCCTCATAAATAATTTATTTTAGGAATTTTAAAAGAACACGTACAATATGTCATATTACAGTTCTTTTTCATTCTTTCATAGTTTGCTCGCCATTTCACGGGCTTAACTTAGGTTTCCTATTGATGCCACCGGTGGATCCATCCGTCGAAAAAGGGGATATTTCCAAGTGATTATTTTTGCCCAAGCTGATTCAGCACGAAATAAAACGACATTTCCATTAAAGGTTAAGAATATTTGGTTCCGATAACGCAGACTTCCATATCATGAATAACATGAACTAGAAAATGAAATTAACGGAAGTAGGATTATATTAAACTAATTTATACATTCTGTTTACTGCTTACAAAGGGGGGGGGGGGGTTGCTCTTTCAATCATGATCTGTATGTGAAGCTTTGCGAAAGTTATCGATCATTTTTATGTCATTTGGAAACTTTACACAATATTACCCCAATATACTTACATTTGAATGATTTCTGAACCTGACATTCCGAACAAAATATATATTCCTCCTTGAATGACAGTCTTTTAAGGTATAATATAAATTTCACTTTAAATTGTTATTTATTGTCTTCAAATACTATTGTTTAATAAACGCATAGCACAAAAGTACCAATAACTCGTTCCGCCAAATTAGATCCAAATCGTCTCAAATTTCGCTTAAATTACGAATTTAAAAAATATGATATATTATACTACAGTTTGTTTTGTCAACACGTGATCAAGTTCCTCGTATTTAGAACTTTTTAATTATTTAAGACTTATTGTTAGAGGCCTTTTATACAACAATATATTACGTTTTATTGTTTTGATGTTTTAATCTGATCAGAATTAAATATGAAACTCATATACCAAGTTATTATTATTTCATTAAATATTAAATGAAATATAATTCGATGTTTATGGTATTATGACAACGATAGATCGTGCCTAGTACGCAAGGGTCTGTTTGGATACCACTGTGTTAGTATAACTGTAACCTCTAAAACACAGTCGAGGAAAGTTTGAACTTTGCCTTTTTAGTGGGACTCTTTCATGTTAATTCAATTTTCACCAAAAACTGAGAAATTAAGTGACTTATGCCAAAATGTCATAAAAATTCACCGTACCATTTTTTTTTAAATATTAGGAAAATTGTATAAAAAGTCATAATATCAAGTTAGTCCCCGAGGGTATTCACCAGCCCAGTAGTCAGTACTTCGGTGCTGACCCGAAAGCCGATTATATGGAATATAACAATATCTAAATTTTTGAAAATTTTGTTTAAAACTAAGGAGTATCTCCCTCATGCAAAGCTCTGTCCTTAGCTGATTTTGGCTTTACATTTAGATCATATTGGTTATTTGTTCTCAATCAGTTTTTAAATATCTTTGAGTTTCTGGTCTTCCAAACGTTTAGATTTTATCTGCACTGAAGAGACATAAGTTGTCGAAATGCGCATATGCAGAAAGTAAATTCACAGTAACCTCGGTATTTACTTAGTTGAAACAAATACCTCACTTGCGAAATATCTGACTTTCATTTATTTTAATATTAATGCCATTCAAGACCTGGAAATTTTAATGTTTAATGCAGGCATTATGAAATGTTTGATTAAAAGATTGTAATTTCATGACCATATGGATATTTTATTTCTATTTATGATAAATATTACAAATCTTGTGTTTTATTCATACCAACCAGATCAGGTATTTTTTTTTATGTAAAAAGGAGCTATCTCCGCCAAACCAAGGTTTACTACCTTAAACCCATTTCCAAACAACTAAAAATCTTGAATTCAGAATATATGGCAATATAAAGATCACACAGAGAGGGACAAAATAAACAATGATGACGGAACAACAGAACATACTAGTAATACAAAAACAAACTGAGCACTTACAATGCCATGATTCCAGTCCACATCAGTAATGTCACTACGAGAATCATCACAGTATCACCAAACGCCATCCTCTGTGAACTTCAACCAGTTTCCGTAGCTGACATGGAGATACCACCCGACGCCACTGCTGATATACTTGATGATGTCAACATTCCATCAGATGCACTTACGGATGAACAGTTAGCACAGGGAAAGCAACTACTTTGCCAGTTTCGTAATGTTTTCAGCACATCAGACACGGACATAGGACACAGTGATGCAGTTCGGCATAGGATCGACCTGGTTGATGAGGAGCCTTTTAAACAACGACACCGACGCATCCCTCCATCGATGTTTGACGAAGTATGGGATCACTTGCAGGGACATTTAACAGCAGGTATTATCCGACGTTCCCACTCGTCATTGTCGTCCAACGTTGTTCTTTGTCGGAAGAAAGATGGCAAACTCCGTATGTGCATCGACTTCAGACAACTAAATAGTCGGACTGTCAGGGACTCCTACGCTCTTCCTCGTAGTAAAGAAATACTTCAGGCTATTCGTGGTAACAACTACTACACGGTACTGGACATGAAGAGTGGGTATCATCAGGTTGAACCTGAGGAATCCACAAGCCTAGAACTGCCTTTACTGTGGGACCACTTGGGTTTTATGAGTTTAACCGGCTCCCGTTTGGATTAGTCAACAATCCAGCGACGTATCAGCCCCTCATGGAAGAGATACTTAGTAATCTTCATCTAGATATCTGCTTTATCTACCTTGACGATCTTATCATCTTCTCCAAGACCAACTTGAGCGATTACCACACAACACTTGGTTCCTGAAAAACTTTGACAAGCGCAGTATTATTGATGGCGTACTCCATAGAGAGATCACCACTGACGGCAAGACACTTCGACGACTTGTATTACCAGAAGCCTGTGTTTCCACTGTTTTAATATCACTCCATGATGATATGGGACAGCAGGGCCGTGACAAGACCATGTCGCTCGTCAGAGACCGATTTGTATGGTATGGCACGACCAGGGATGTTGATGACTGGATATCCAACTGTAACCGATGCATACGACGCAAGACACCAACCAACGAGAAGGAATCACTGATCAGTATAGAAACAACTCAACCGTTGGAACTTGTATGTATGGACTACCTGTCACTCGAAAGATCCAAGGCAGGCTACGAGAATATACTTGTCATCACTGACCATTTTACCCGGTAGGCTCTGGCTGTTCCTACACGAAACCAAACTGCGAAGACCACCGCAGAAGCTTTCTTCAACAACTTTGTTGTACACTATGGGCTACCCGAGAGAATCCATTTCGACCAAGGAGCTAACTTTGAATCCAAGAACATCAAAGAGCTTTGTACCATCACCGGCATGAAGAAATAGAGAACGACATCTTACCATCTCATGGGTAACGGCTTGACTGAGCATTTCAACAGGACAATCCTCAACATGCTCGGTACCCTTGAAACGGCACAGAAGAAGGACTGGAAGGCTCATGTTTCGGGACTCGTCCATGCCTACAATTGCACTCGACAGTCAACAACAGGTTTCTCTCCGTATTTCCTTATGTTTGGAAGATCTCCTAGGATACCAGTGGGCTTCGCCTTTGGTTTGGAAGTCGACGGAGGAAAAGAACCATCAACGAAGTATGTTGAAGCCATGAAACACCGACTTCAGAAAGCCTACGATTTAGCTTCAAGATCAGCTTCGACAGTCAAGAATAGACAGGAGTCTGGATATGACAGGAGAGCACGAGGAGCAGTTCTACAACCCGGAGATAGGGTACTTGTGAAAACCGTGGCCTTCGACGACGAAAAACACAAGATTGCAGACAGGTGGGAGGATGAACCCTACCTGATTGATAGCAAGCCTTACAATGAGATAGCAGTGTTTGTGGTTCAACGAGAAGATGGAGAAGGACGAAAAAGGACCCTCCACAGGAATCTACTACTACCAATAGGATTTCTGCCGGACAATGATGTAAAGAGGAGGACCCCTGCACCCAAACGGCAACCTGTGAGGAAACCAAGGGATACCCCGACGAAGTCTGAAAGCAATGATGACACCATTCGAACAGGATGAGATGAGGCGTCGGAGCAGAGAGGTTACATGATTTTTGTGCCTGCTGAGGACCCACAACGCAACACGTACAGTGATGAACACCATATGGATGATACCCAGGCAAGGACTCTCGTCTTCTCTGGTGACGGCCTCGATGGAGACGGAAGAGGACAGGGCTCTGGTTTTGTAAATGATGCCTTACCTTCAGTAGAGATGGAAGCTGGAGAACCAACCCCTGTAGGTGATGTTGGTACAACTGGAGAAGCGGCTGGCCAACAGACTGAAGCAGACACTTCTGATGTTCTTGATGGCAGCACGCTGACGAACTCATCACCTGGAGATTCAGTAGATGAACCCACAGCTCCAGCAGCAACAGAACCCACACCTCAGTTACGTCAACGCCATCCACGCATTTTACCAACACCACCACGACCTGCAAGACCACTTGCAGTAAGACGGCAGAGAAATAGAAGACCAACTCTTCAGGAATATCTTCAGGATTACGTCACAACATCCAAGCAGGCTACAACACAACCAGATTGGATGGTGAAAGTAAACTGGCTGAAGACACAAGAAAAGATGGGATTTTTCAAGGGCCTAGAGATGAAACTAGCAAGAACAATCATGAAAATTATGGAGAATGCCAATTGACAAGACCAATGACGAGGACGTCATTTTTCCAACAGAGGGGGAACAGATCTGATGACGTTGAAGTCATTCTTCAACAGGGGGAGAATGTGGCAGAGTGATATTTTAATCACTTTTATTTATATTATGTAAGTTAGTATTCATTTATTTATAAAAAAAAATTCTTATAGGGCAGAACGTAGCTTGGCACTGAGTTAGACAGACGCCATATTTGAGTCTTCTCGTTTTTATGGAAATGACTGGTTGAATACTCAAACTTGACCACTGGGACTATTTCTTTTGACTGATGACTGACCACTTTGATGTACTAGTTGTATATATAGATTTGAAATTGTATGCTGTGTCATTCTTTTCCTGCCACTAGACACATTCCACAAGTGTGTTTATTTTCTTGTGACCAATGTTCACATTTGCTATATAATTCATTTTAAGAATACTTTCAAGAGGATAATGCCATTTTATGAAATGACGTCGATTCATAATGTATATCGTAATTCTACCCCAAAATGAAGACGCTTGCTAATATTGTACTTGTCTGAGTAACAGGATGGTGCTCGATTGTAGCTTCCGAACACTCTGCACTTTAATCACCTGCGCAGGACATCTTCCGTCTGTGCCAAATGATGTGATGTTAATGTTATGTTTGGAGCAGCAAATGGATTCAAGATGGCGGCGAAAAAAAACGAACGGATAAGATACAAACTTATCAGATGAACTGCTTTATTGTAACGACAAAAACGTTAAAAAAATCACAATTTTATACGAATTTAAGTTGATCATACGCAAAATTGAAATTCAACAAATATTTACGTTTAGATTCATCGGAAAGTTTTTTTTTGATACACGCGGTTATAATTAAATACGCCTGCCGATCTACAATACAATGAAGTAGCGCCTGCCAGTTTCAGTGGTTTAATTTAATTTATAAAGATCAATAAAGATCAATAGCAATAATTTAAAAAAATACATTTATTCTCAATTTCAGGAGCCAGAATGTTTTCCCATATTCCATTTTTGCAGAGGAAACTAAATGCGCCTCCAGCATGGTATAAATCCTTTAATTTTCCGATGAGTGAAAGGTTGTTGCAGTAAAAATCACTATCCTGCAGATTCTGATCGCCTTATTGAATGTTCTGTTCCTGTTCTATGCTACTCGATTATCAATGTTCCATAGGACTGAGAGCCAACATGTACCGAACAGGATAATCGGACACGGCCTAGAATTTTCAGGATTAAAGGGGAAATGTGAATGGTGATGATAAATAAAAAAATTCTGATAAAATAAAATTGTTTTGAAAAAAGGAACCCTTGTACAGGATTTTTTATGGAAACGACTGATTTTTCATTCCTTGAGAGCCTCATTTAATTGCAATAAAGAGTACTTAAAGTCATGGCAGAAATCAATATTAAGTTTTTTGTAATCGGATTTTCATTTTTAAACCGCACTGCTGTAAATTTTAACAGTTGATATATCTATATCGATCCACATTAATCATTAAAACCTTTCTGTAAATATGATTGCAGTCCTATTTACTGCATCGCTCATTGACGCAAATTGGTAATTCTTTAGTATTTAATGTTATTGGGTGTTTGTCACAGTACACAATACAACCATCCTGTGGTTCTATAGTACAAATGTTATTGCAGACAGCGTTTTACACTTCTTACATTTTACACGGTTTTACTGCAGACAATATCTTTAAAATCAACCAATGCCAAATAGTAGTTTTATCGTCTTTCCCTCCGCCTATCTCAGCCTGCAGAGCCCTTCCACAAAAGCCATATCCGGTTGACCCGAACTTATCAAGAGGTTGACCTGGAGTTATCAAGACAATTCTCCCGATGTTTGATAAACAATATCCTTTTTATCCGTTTCGCAAGAAATAAATATTAATTGGAGTAAGAATCTATTATGTTTTCCGTTTTTAATTTTGTAAACAAATTACCGTTACCGATACACAAAAATAAAAAAGAGACGTTCAAAAAAAAATACTGAAACTAGGTCACTGATAACTTCAGCAGAGCCACCATTTTGTTTACATTGCGACGTCATAAAAGTGCCTAGGAAATGGAAGACGAATGTAAACAATGAGAAGTTCTGCAATGAAAAAAAAAGAACGATCGATTTGCTAACATGGTTCGATAAAAAAAAATTTAGATTTAAGAACGTTAGCTGACAAAAAAATTGTGATGTCATAATATAACTACAAAAATTCCAATTTGTAAAATTTGTAAACATCATTTCCCGCGCAACTTTGGGAGAATTTGACGAAAAGCTATTAAACTTTTGTATAAAAATAAGAAATAAAAGACGATAAACAAGTTATCTGAATTTTGAAAGCTGGAATATTGTAAAATATCATCCCGCTCGCGTGCTTATGTCGGGAAAATTGCTTCTGCTGCAGCCGCTGTGCGTTGGGAAAAGCTACATATTCGCTGTTTAAGGGTATGCTCACGCTGCTCGTTTTCACTGCTCGCGTGCTCATTTCGCTGCTCGTACTTCTCGCGTGCACATCTCGGGAATCGGAGAGGAGGATATGGCCTTAAAGGGAGAGGAGGAGGAAAGAAAAGACAATAGTAAGATATTTTTATTCATTTTCTAATTGTTTAAGATTTTTTCTAAAGTTTTTAGGAACCTCCCAGTCCCCATTCCTAGACCCATGACCACTTCATGATGGGGAAAATAAAATATGTATACTTGTAACTAGTTGATTATTTAATTAGCTTCAGAAAGGAAACTCCCTCAGAGGAACAAAAAAGAAAATAACAATGGAGAAGTACATATATAGAGACACAAAAGGAAGGTTGGAGTTACGGTTGGGAAAAAGACCACAACAAAACAAGACAGAACAGAACAGGGATACAAATCAATAGAAAACAACATAAGGGTTTTCGGTTAATGTAATAGCACACAAATAAGGGAGACAACTCAAATAATAGAAAAGCACGCCCAAGCCTAGGAAATACATTTAAAGAGCTTCCGGGGTAATTTGGAACAGCCCAAAAATGAAGATAATGAGTTACTTAAAAAATTAAGACCGGTGTCATCCTGGTTTGCCCACTTTTAATTACAGGTATAAAAAAACATAGAGGGTTGTGTTGTTTTAACAATTAAAGTTTGTTTCTAATTTGTAGTAAATTATTTACCTGTATTTTACCTGTAAAATCTTGTAAAATATGCTTTATTTTGATATATTTTATGGAAACTTTATGTTTTTTTTTTCACAAAGTACCAAAATATAACTGCTAACTTTTTTGATGAAATATAACATTTAAACAAAATATGACTGTTTTAATTGATATATTATGAATTATGGTCAATTCAAATCACATCAAGATTTTGGTTAATTTCTTATACAACTTTTTATGCTGTTAATTTTATCTAGCAACAAATCAAGGGTTGAAAGGGGATGACATTCTTAATTATAAATATTCTGGTCAAAACCTCCCTGGAATAAAAAAATAAATATTTTGGTCTCTAGATCTAGATTCCTCTTAACTAAAATAGCTACTGTGTGGCAAAAATCTTTAATTCTAACAATGGTAAATTTTCCTCGAACTCTCAAAGTCCTGAAAGTCTTAGAATACATTTTCCACTCCAAGAGAACTTTAATCCCGTTTTAAGAAAATTCATTAATCTTTTATATTGATATATTTAATGAATTCAAAGGATATGGAGTAAATGAACATGAGACCATAACATATATGTTGACTCCAACTGCAATAAATTTTAATGAGCTGTATGGCCATTTCGGAAATTAATTCCTCATCAGCAGCATTATAACTCAAACATAGGAAATCAACAATTTTCATGTACAAATACACCATATCTAAGAAAAAAAATAGAGCAGTGCTCAAGGTCCCCCGCCTTAGAGTTGTATGTTAGATGAATGGAGTTTTTTTTACCTGTTGCCAGCTTTGAGTGCAATATCCTCAAAAACTGAAAGATACCACAAAAATTTGTTGGCATTTTCATGAAAGCATTCAAGGAAAGGAATCCAACGGGGAAAATCCCATCGCATTGGATAATAAGTAAAAATTTTACACAAAAACCAAAATGGCATTTTTTGGCCCCTTCGGTACCTTCAACCCCAATTATCTCGAAAACAGTAAGAGATAG
>MJUU01041103.1:21856-34345 GCA_002080025.1 Modiolus philippinarum
CCCCCCCCCCCCCCAGTAGAAAGGTGAAGAAAATGGAACTACATTACATCCTAATACATCTTAGAATGAATTAAGTAAGGAGAGTGAAACGATCGTTCAAATCGAGTACTAGATGAAAATGATGTGTATTGAAAAATTAAACAACGTACATCAAGGACATACTTGCGCTCTTCACAGGCATGTACTTCCTATGGTCCTATTACGCCAAAAATAGTATAAAAGAACGGATCAACCTTAGCATTATGACGACAACATACATGTAATAGATATTGAATCTGTGTTTTATTGCAATATTCCAGCTTCCATTTCATTTGATAAAAAAAACTCGCAACTGATTGCACACATTTTACAATTTAAATACGAAAAATACAGAAAAGTGTATTCTTCTTATGATGATTCTTAATAAAATCTCTCGGGAAGTTTTGAGTTTGATTTTTCTTCAGTAGTGGGACAGTGTTTTACCAGCTGGCTAGTCGGCAAATTAGCGGCGGGCACCCCGGCTTTGACCCATCTTTCTACGTATTGTCA
Organism: Modiolus philippinarum; assembly: GCA_002080025.1. Taxonomy (NCBI): domain Eukaryota; kingdom Metazoa; phylum Mollusca; class Bivalvia; order Mytilida; family Modiolidae; genus Modiolus; species Modiolus philippinarum. Next base: position 22,385 of record MJUU01041103.1, read on the forward strand.
TTTTCTCTCCTTTCAAGATTGTGTTCTTGGGTTAGTAGTCTACCGTTATTTGGTTTTATTTTTACTATAAAGAAACGAGACATATAAAGGGAGGTTTTGTTACCCATAATCCGGTTTAACCCTACCGCTAGTGCAAAAACGGACCGAAAGGTCAATTTTTAACGGGGTCAAAATTCTTTCTTACACCGGTGTTCCTATCGTTGTTTACGTTTGTTTTTGTCTTCAAAAGTGATCAGCATGGCAAGATCTACCCGCCCTGCAATTTTGAAGAAAATCTGATGACCAGTTTTGGAGTTATTGCCCTTTTTCCGGAAATTTTAATATTTTTTATTTTTTATCAAAGAAAATATAGCAGATAGAGGTCAACTTAGAATTGCAAAAATGTTCAGCATATCAAGATCTACCCAACCTGAAATTTTGGAGAAAATCAAAAAACCCTTGTAGGAGTTACTGCCCTTTTTCACAGAAAATTTTCATATTTTTCGTCTTTTATTTCCAAAACTGTAGAAGATGAAGGTTAAGTGTAAATTGATAAAATGTTTGCCATGCTGTGCTGACTTCAAAAGTGGTGTTGAAAATCGTTCTTTGACCGCCATTTTCAAAATGGCCGTCAAAAAAAGGCGGGAAAATTCAACATTGTTCAATTTCAATAAAATTTGGTTTCCAAATAGATATTGATGTTGCGACTTCAAAACAAGTGTTGAAAATTGTTTTTGACCCCAATTTTTAAAATGGCCGCCAAGAAAGGCGGGAAAAATCAACGTTTTCGATATCAATGAAATTTGGTTTCCAAATAGGTATTGATGTCGCAACTTCAAAACCGATATTAAAGATTGTTCGTCGAATGCCATTTTCAAAATGGCCGCCAAAAAAGGCGGGAAAATTCAACATTTTCTGATTTTAATGAAATTTGGTTTCCAAATAGATATTGATGTTGTGACTTCAAAACTGATGTTGAAATTTGTCATTGCCCTCCATTTACAAAATGATGTTTTGACTTCAAAACTGGTGTCGAAAGTTGTCCTTTGCAAGAATGTTTTTTGTCAAAAAGCCAAACAAACATGATCAGACTTTAAAATACAGTTCAAGATAGTGGTGGTGTTCCAGCTACCAAAGTTGGAGAGACTGAAGTTCAACTGTATAACTTACAATGTAAGCTTGATTGTCGTATTGTGCTTCATAGTTTTCTTCACAATATAAGAAATATGTTTAAACTAGATAGTAAAGGGGAACCCCTGCCAAATTTTTTTTTATGGAAACGGGGACTTGGAATATTTTGATTTCAGCAATATGCATAATCTGAATTATAAGGGGAACCCCTGCCAAAATTTTTTCTTGAATGATGGCCATACAGCTCATTAAAATTATTGCAGTTGAAGTTAACATATGCGTTATGGTCTCATGTTCATTTACTCCTTATCCTTTCGTAAAATATTAAAGTTTCCATACACATTTGACAGTGGAATATTTATTATGTATCGGATTTTGATGGGGTTCCTTTCAGTGTGCTCATAAGGAAATTCCAATCTGGAGTATGTCAAACGCAGTTCACGTAGCTATATAGCACGAACCGGTCATAAAATAAATGGGACATAATGGGCAAATCTCAAAAGAAGAAAAAAGATTCGCCCGATTTTCATGCAGTTTTTTCAATCTATTCCACATAAAAAATTTAAACGGCGCTAAACAACTCATTTCTAAATAATTATGCAGATTGACTAAAATTTGTATTTTTGTCGGATTTAATTTGCTTTTTATCTCGTTGGATTCCTCTTGCAGTACACTTTTGGTAATATGTCAACATATTTAGCGTAGCTGCTACTGTTTCGGAATTATAAGTGATCAAAATGGGCAAAAATAGTAATTTTTCAAAATATGTAAAGGTTTCTTTTTGTCGGATTTTATTGTTTTTTTAATTCCTCTTGATTATAATCTGTCAGTAGTATGGCAACATATTTGGCGTAGATCTTACCGTTCCGAGCTATGAGGGACCAGACAGGATGTGAAAAGGTATTTTTGGTGTAAATTTATTATTTATGTAGTTTAGTTAATTTTTGTAGGTAAGTATATAAACATACAATTAATTGGTCATGGCCTTAGAAACTGCACATACATGACCTAGATAATCTTAATCCAAGTTCAAGTAAACAAGGTAATTAACCTCCTGACATGTCTGCAGAAACACATTAAAATGGACATAAAATCCTACACAAGTTATATAGTAATCAGACGTAGTAGGTGTATAAGAGTTTGTCTCTTAAGTACTGATAATATGATATGTAACAAAAGAGTTTGTCTCTTGATACATTATAAGAGTTAGTCTCCAAGAATACATTTTGGAAAGCTGAAGTTAGTCTCAGTATTTCAACAACATGAAAGTGGATTTACTTGTATAATATCTGTATAGAAACTTGTAGCTTTGTGAATAAACTTATATATATTGTTAAAAGAAGTTGAGTGCTATATTCACTTGGCGACAACTGGTGGCAGCGGTGGGATCTTGAAGACAATGTCACCCGCGAAATTGTGGAAGTTCGTTCTCCATTAAAAAGTAACATTAACACTGAACTTTGCTTTCAAAACATCAAGTTGCAATGCCAGATCAGTTCTAGTTGGATTTGTATTACGGAAATAATTCATTCATACCATTTATTTGATTGCTACTAATGGCCAATAATTAATAGACATTTAACTGTATTTGACACTGAGAAGGGCATAGTATAAAAACTTTAGGAACTGGCATGCTGTAAGCTGAGGTAGTCAACTGGCGTTGTGTAAAGTGTGCTACATCCGGTTTGTACCCAAGTGGCATGGTGTAAAGTGTGATCTATCCTTTTGGTAACCAAATTGGCATGGTGGAAAAAATGGGAAAGGACCTTTTTCATAGAACATTGTATTAGTGATCGAAGAAAAGGAAGGAAATCTTAATAACTTATGCGTTAATGGTAACATTGACAGTTTCGGATTAACTTTTTGCGAAATAAGGATAAACATAGTGCAGGATTGTCCCCCTTCATAGGATGAACATTTGTTTTTTTTAATCGGAAGAGGATCTAAGTGGTTTGTGACATTTATAGATAAACTTTATTTCTTTTGAAAATACAACTTTAGATTTTCATTTTAAAGACAGTATACTTTTATCAGAAGGACAGTAAATGTAATTTCATTGAGCTGGATACTTTTTCATTAATTTTATTTTGAACTTTAATTTTAATATCTGAAAATTTAATCTTATTAGTATAGTTTAAGCATTTGTTTTGAGTAGAGTGTATTGTAATTGTTGGGTATTGAGACTAGTTACAGTATTGTTTTTAGGAGGTGAGTCAAAATTATTTAATATAAGTTAATCATGTCTTCCGAGGATGACCCTGAGGTACAAATCAATAACAAGGAGGGTAAGTCCGAGGGTGATAAGGAGGATCTGGAGGATACATTGGTAAGTGAGGTCAATGTAATTCAAGCAGATGAGGTGCCATTACAGGAATTTAAAGGTATGGATACTGAGTCACTCAGAATATATCTTGAACATAAAGAAAGGTTGTATCAAGAAAGGCTAAGGGCTCAACTAGAAAAAGATGACAGAGAACGTAGGTATAAATTAGATATGGAACAGCAGAAGTACAATTACCAACTGGAATTGGAGAGGCTTAAGGTAAGTGAGGGTGAAGGTGTAAGTAGTACCATAGTTCACGATGAGATGGCATATAAAGGCCCAAAGGTCCCAAAGTTCAAGGAAGGTGAGTATATTGATGCATATCTCCATACATTTGAAAAGTTAACAGATGCGTAAAAGTGGAATAAGGATACATGGGCAACAAGATTGGCAGCCCTTTTGTCTGGAAAAGCTCTTGAGGCCTATGCTAGAATGGATAGGGGCGAGTCAACCGACTACCAGAAATTAAAACAGGCAATTTTACGTAGATATGAATTGACAGGTGATGCTTATCGTAGGAAATTCCGTACAGCCAAGCGAAAACAAGATGAAACATTTCAGGATTGGGCTGTTCGTCTTACTCGGTATAGTGACCAATGGTGGGAAGCGGAAGGAATTCCTGAAGATGCAATAAAGTCTGGATCGATAAAGGAAGTCAAGGACTTGTTAGTTCGAGAACAGCTGATCGAGAGTTCATCAGAAGAGTTGAGAACATGGCTTAAGGAGAGAAGGCCAAAGTCCGTGAATGAAATGGTTATTTTGGCTGACCAATTCATAACTTCTAGAGTAAAGTCATCTGATTATAAGTTGAAGAACCAAAGTGACGTTCCGAGTCAAAGATCTCATGGCAATGGACGAGAAGGTAACGTACCCAAAGACACACGTAAATGTTATAACTGTGACAAGCGAGGTCACATAGCTGCTGAATGCAGATTTGATAAGAGAAAGGTAAAGAAGGCTTCATTTCTCAATGACAGGGAACTTGATCCAGAGCTGAAACCATACAGGGTTAAAGGTAAGGTCAATGGTAAAGAAGTTATGATGTTACGGGACACGTGTTGTACTCGGACACTTGTGCACAGTTCTCTTGTTCCGAAGAGGGCTTTACTGCCTGGATACAAAATGAATGTGCTCTTAGCAGATGGCAGTCGTCGGAGTCTGCAAATGGCTAAGTGCTTTTTTGAGTTTGGTTCAGGAATAACCGAAGAGAAAGTAGGGGTAGTAGACCAATTGACTGAAGATGTCTTGCTTGGAAATGACATATGTAAGGATCATAAACAAGCATTTGTTACAACGAGAGCCCAGAGTAAGGAACAAAATATTAAAGAAGAAGATGTTCAAAGAAATATGAAGAAAACAAGGGTTAAAGCAAAACCGTTGTTAGATGAAGATAACGAGGAAGCAGTCCTTGGACAACTTTTCCAGAGTCATGAGAAGACATTTAACAAATGACGGAGATATTTCTGAGATACAACCATCTATGCTGAGAGAGCTTCAGAGAGATGATGAAACCCTAAAAGTCTTATTTGAGAAGATTGAAAAGAAAGGTTTGAAAATGGAGAACCCTTCTTTTATGTAAAGAATGGTATCTTGTTTAGGTGTTGGTCACCAAAGGACAACAAAGAAGATGTGCATGAACAATTAGTTGTTCCAAAGAAATGCAGGGATCTGATTTGCAAGGTAGCACATAATATCCCGTTAGCAGGGCATTTAGGTATTGAGAAAACAACTGCAAGAGTACTCAAGAATTTTTATTGGCCTGGAATTCCAAAAGATATATCAGACTATTGTGGTACGTGCGATGTTTGTCAAAGAGCTGCAAAGAAGAGAGGAAACGAGAAAACTCCTCTTGTATCTGTACCTGTAGTTGGAACTCCCTTTAGTAAGGTAGCGATTGACTTAGTAGGACCACCACCTAAGAGTACTCGTGGAAATAGATACATTTTGGTACTAGTTGATTATGCAACTTAATACCCTGAAGCTGTGGCGATATCATCGATCGATACAAAGACTATTGCTGATGAACTGGTCATGATTTTCAGTAGAGTTGGTTTGCCTGATGAGATATTATCAGACCAGGGATCAAACTTTACATCTGAACTGATGAATGATGTTTGCAGGTTGCTAAACATTCGAAAATTGAGGACTTCTGCATATCACCCGATGGCAAATGGCCTTGTAGAGAGATTTAACGGCACTTTGAAGTCAATGCTCAGAAAGTTTGTTTCCAAAAATGGATCGAATTGGGATAGCTACTTACCCTATCTTTTATTTGCTTATAGAGAGGTTCCCCAGGCCTCAACTGGATTTTCCCCATTTGAACTGCTTTATGGGAGAAAATTGCGTGGACCTCTTGATTTGATTTATGAAAGTTGGACCGAACAAGAAAAGGAAGATGATAACATCATACAGTATGTATTAGACATGAGAGAAAAATTAAAGAATATGTCCGAATTGGCCACTGAGAACATAGCAACAGAACAAAAGAAGCAGAAACTTTATTACGATAGAAACGCTAAGAGGAAAGAGTTCTTCCCTGGAGAAAAGGTGCTTGTTTTGTTACCGTCGTCAACAAACAAGCTGCATGCTTTATGGAAAGGACCCTATACTGTTGTAAAACGTATAGGAGATGTTGACTATGAAATCAGAGTTGGTGGATCAAAGGGCACCCAGACATATCATGTGAATATGTTGCGCAAATTTAAAGAACGTGAACAGAAAGTATTTTTTTGCAAACAAGAACCTATTGATTCTGATGAATTGCCCCAAGAGAGTTCACCTATAACGAATGGCAGAGAAACATTGCAAGATGTAAAAATCAGCGGAGAGCTATCAGACAAACAAATAGAGGAAGCAAGGAATTTGCTCTTTGAATTTAAGGACATCTTCACTGAGGAGCCGGGGCATACGAATCTTGTCTCACACAAAGTAGAGCTTAAAGATCCTAGTATTTCACCTATCCGTCAAAAGCCGTACAGAATTCCTGAATCAAAACTTTCTTTAGTTAAAGGGGAATTTGATAAAATGTTGGAAAAGGGAATTATCGAGGAGAGCAAAAGCAGTTGGGCATCTCCAATAGTGTTAGCGCCTAAAAAGGATGGAACTAAACGTTTTTGCGTAGATTTCAGGAAATTAAATTCTCATTGTATATATGATGCATACCATGTACCAAGGATGGACAACTTATTGGAGAAAATAGGAGGTGCAAGGTACCTAAGTAATATAGATTTAAGTAAAGGATATTGGCAATTAAATGTTGAACCTTGATCCAGAGAACTAACTGCCTTTATAACACCGTTTGGACTTTACCAGTTTAAGTTAATGCCGTTTGGTCTTAGTTCAGCTCCATCAACTTTCTCAAGACTTATAGCTATACTTTTGAGAGGGAAAGAACAGTACAGCGATGCTTATTTTGATGATACAACAGTGTTTAGTGACAGTTGGGAGAATCACGTAAAACATCTTCGAAATGTCTTTCCTTGTATACGTAATGCAAACCTTACTGTGAGACCAAGTAAATGTTATATCGGAGGGTCAGAAATTGAAGTTGTTGGACACAAAGTTGGCAATGGAAAGATAAAGACAACAACTGACAAGGTACAGGCAGTGANAAGATCATTTTTAGGACTGATAGGCTATTACAGGAAGTTTTTAAAGGATTTTGCTACTATTGCTTTGCCACTTACTGACTTAACTAAAAAGGGCAAAAGTGTTGCAGTTGACTGGAATGAAGAATGCGAGGAGGCATTTTTGAAATTAAAAGAGCTCTGTCTAAGGAACCCATATTGGTAGCCCCAGATTTTAGCAAACCATTTACTGTGCAGGTAGATGCTAGCAATCGAGGAATTGGTGCTATATTAAGTCAGGTTAATGATGCGGGTGAAGAGCACCCAATTCAATACCTTAGTCGCAAGCTGATAGACCGAGAAAATAGATACCCAACAGTAGAAAAATGATGCTTGGCAATAGTATGGGCTATTCAGCAACTGCATTACTATCTTTGTGACAGGGAGTTTGAAATTCAAACGGATCACAGGCCATTAACATGGTTGGAAAGGGTAAAAGACAAAAATCAAAAACTTTTAAGATGGAGCCTTATCTTGCATCAATACAAATACAGCATTGTACACAAAGCAGGTAAGAGTAATTGTAATGCAGATGCCTTATCAAGAGCATTCGATGGTGAGTAAAATAAGAAACAAATAAAATCAAACTGTTTCTGGACTAGGTAAGTTAGAAACGTACAATATTGGTCAGAAAATGGTATTTTCTTCCAATTTAAGGGGGAAGGAATGTGAAAAGGTATTTTTGGTGTAAATTTATTATTTATGTAGTTTAGTTAATTTTTGTAGGTAAGTATATAAACATACAATTAATTGGTCATGGCCTTAGAAACTGCACATACATGACCTAGATAATCTAAATCCAAGTTCAAGTAAACAAAGTAATTAACCTCCTGACATGTCTGCAGAAACACATTAAAATGGACATAAAATCCTACACAAGTTATATAGTAATCAGACGTAGTAGATGTATAAGAGTTTGTCTCTTAAGTACTGATAATATGATATGTAACAAAAGAGTTTGTCTCTTGATCATTTGTGATACATTATAAGAGTTAGTCTCCAAGAATACATTTTGGAAAGCTGAAGTTAGTCTCAGTATTTCAACAGCATGAAAGTGGATTTACTTGTATAATATCTGTATAGAAACTTGTAGCTTTGTGAATAAACAAAGAAGTTGAGTGCTATATTCACTTGGCGACACAGGACCAAAAACGAAACTATGTAAATCTCTTATCTATTTTTTGTGTATTCATGGGCGGGATTTCAGTGGATTTTTTTTTGCTTTGGATACCTCTTGATGTAAGCTTTCAGTTGTGAGTCAACAGATTTTGTTTACTCTCTTACGCTTTCCGAGCTATGAGGACTCAAAAGCGCTAGGAGATAGATTAAGCGTTACGCTTGTTTCTGAATTCTCGCTTTTTTATTCATAATGTGTATGTTTCTTTGATAGGATATTGTTTAAACTAAAATACTAAATTTTATTTTTCCTAGTTTTTGTCCAGCTAATTACTATATCGAGCTCTTTATTGTGTGTCCATCTAATTGCGGTGTCAAATTCCTTACTATGTTCACATTCACTTCAGATTACATTTGTTCAAATTTCAGTGGTCGACAGCATGTGTAGCCCCTTATTAAATAGTTATGATATAGAAGAAATTGCTCAAAAACTGCTTCAGAAGCCTCTACACAGGATTGCAGTATAGTATGTGTCAGATCGTGGTAAACGGGGATTGTGACAAAATAGTGATTTAGAAGAATTCAGAGGCTTTGGTAAATTGGAAAGTCTCAAGGGAATTTGATTTGTGAAAAGAGATATTATGGCTGATTTTTTTACAAGTGCATCTCGTTGAGCAGATCGTGTTAACCATTCCGGAGCAACTGGAGATACATCCGTTTTTTGGAGGGGTTCACATTGCTAGTGCTTAAATTTGTGAAGCTCTTTATCATATTTATATTTTGTTTGTATTATCTTTGCCATGTTTTCTCCATTTGTTTTGAATCTTAATTGGATTGCTTTTGGACTTTCGATACTAGACATTTACCTTTTCTGTCCGTTTGCTTCGGCATTCATTTGTATTAGAAGATGGTTTCAAGATCTCAGGGAAATGTATAGTAATGTCCAAGTAGCACCTATGAAAGGAAAAATCTTCGGTAATGTGAAATCAGGAACTGGTTTATTTTTTTAAACTTTTCCTAATCCACCTCGTATGCAACCAATGCATATTCTTAAATGCATATGAAAGATAATAATCTAATTACTAAACTTGAGATGTTTACTATTTTACTATCAATCTCTTATAACAGATACGCTTATATTCAATATTTTTACAATCATTGACAAAAAAAAAAAGAAAAAAAAAAGAAAAAAACCTTTATAAATCCAATTGCATGCGTTGTATATATGTTCTATGTTTCTTAATTTGCTTTAATTTTCAGCAAAAGTAAGTATAAGTGTCATTTGCATTTCTCTTTCAGTTGCTGAAAGAATTAAGAAATTCTGTTTTGGAATTTCGACCTTCAGCCATATTGATATTGTAATGTTAATTTGTTAAAATTGTATGAAGTGAATATCGCCTTCCAAATGGGTGTAATAACAAAATTACCGAGAGCCGAAGTCCACGAGACAAAAAAAAACAAAAAAACAAACAAATCAGGTGGAAACCACCGGAAAAATTGTCGACCGCACTAGTCCTGACTTTGTACAGGCATTTCAAAGGAAGTGGTAGGTTTAACCGATTTTATGCCATGCCAAACCACCCTTTCCATTGCGATAGTGTCGGGTGGCAACTCAACAGCAACTTTTTATTGAAAGGTTGTAGAAATTATCATCCCCGTACCTATTAAAAGAATCTTGAATCAGAGTTCAGACCAAAACTTCAAATTGTTCCACAAGGGAAAATTTGTCTATTAAAGAACTTCTTAATAATCGTATGAGACGGAATTTTGTATAAGCAATCATTAATATGGCGACCACAGAGATAACTATAGAATAAAAAAAAGATAGCAGGAAAAATCTACAATGGCCGAAAAACACAATCGCATACCACAATCTACCAAAGAACTGGACAAGAAAAAAAAATAAAAAATAAAAAAAGACAAAAAGAAAAAGACAAACGTAAACAACGATAGGAACTCAGGACATCCCCCATGTCTAAGTTTCACCCCGACTTGGATTTCAAACGAACAGAATACGATTTAAATTCTGAAGACAAGGTCACAGTGAACTAATTTTGGTATGCGTCACATTGCCTTTCTTTGATGCATCCGTATCCTAAGTGAGATCACGTGATAAATGAACACGTGGCGCCTCATTCTCAAAGTTGATCTCGAGAGTGCTGGACGTATCTTGGATTTAGCTCTATTTAAAGGTATCATTTTATTTATTTCTGAACCGTGGTGGTTCTTTAGCCGTGGTGGCTTTTTAATTTTTGAACCGTGGTGGTTCTTAAGCCGTGGTGGCTTTTTAATTTTTAAATTTTGAACCGTGGTGGTTCTTAAGCCGTGGTGGCTTTTTAATTTTTAAATTTTGAACCGTGGTGGTTCTTAGCCGTGGTGGCATTTTAATTTTATTGAACCAAGGTGGTTCTTAGCCATGGTGGCTTTTGTAAATTTTATTGAATAAAGGTGTTTCTTATAGCCGTGGTGGCTTTTTAAATTGAACTGTGGTGGTTCGGCTTAGTCTATTAAAAAAATGAATAAATAAAACAATGGTGGTTCGGTGTAAAGCTTTAAGGACAGTGTTGGTTTTTGTATGCCGTGCTTTAATTTCTGTATTGTTTAGCATATCTTTTTCACGTTACCTTATTTCATTTTGGAGAGAGGTTTCCGGAAAAAGATTTTTTGGTTTCTCTTGATTACTGGAGGTATTAGTTCTTATGGGAAAATGTATATATAAATTGTAGCATTTTGGACAATAAGGAGCACAGTGAAGGAACATTTCTGTTTTCGTTGACACGTAATGAACAATATAGAGAACGGCTTTTAAATTATTTTGTTTTTAAATATGTGGATAAAAGTTTTATTTCCTGCACTCTTTCTGAGGGATATTAATGGTAAAAACATACAGATACGTATCTTATCGTTTTACGATGCTCAAAATAAATTCATATTTTAGAATACGTTTTTTTTACAAAGGTTAGAAAACAAGTGTGGGATTGAAAACAGTTTCATTCATCCTTACAACTTCTGGAGAAATATGGTTAACAGATGTGTTAGGTACTGGCAATAAAGTTATAATCTGATAATCGAATCATTTAACGGCTCTTTGTGTAAATTGAAGAGGTAATTATGCAAATACAAATACAAATAAGTTTATTGGATAAAGCATAGTCAAGTACACATTTCAGATACAATAGTTGCGTAATCCAATACATAACAACATATAATTACAAAAATCAACATAAAAAAGGGAAATATATTTAAAACATTATTTAGCTATTTGTACTATATATATATAATATACTTGCATAATCATAGGTCTTAACTCAAGCTTATGACCCATTATAAAGTTCACTCATGAAGATACAAACATCTAAAAGTTAACTATTTTTAAACATTGTTTCTCTGAGATGAAGAGATTCTTTTAAATATAAACATGTATTTTTCAATTCCTCTGATGTGTTTGGATTTAAAAGACGGTTGACTTGCTCCATTGGAGATTTGACTGAATGTTTATCAAATATTGTAAAAAATTTGTCTCTTAATATATTGTATAATGGACATTCAACTAAAAAGTGACATTCGTCTTCAACTTTATTTTTACATAATTTACAGAATCTTTCACAGGCTGGTATAACTGGTTTACAATACCTACCAGTTTCAATGGCTAGGCTATGTGCACTTAGCCTCAATTTTGTTATATGGGAACGTAAATACTTATTAATATTAAATGTCAAATATTTTTGCAACTCGAAATTAGATACAATTTCGCTATAAAATCTTAGTTTTCCTGTTTCACTACTT
>MJUU01041103.1:37528-48600 GCA_002080025.1 Modiolus philippinarum
AAATTTATATTTGTATTTTAATTGTTGAACAGAATTATCAAATTATTAGTTTTATCAGAAAAATTACTTATATTTCCTGATTCATTCAAAAATCATGAAAAAAAAAAAATAAAAAATAAAGAAAAAATCATGTTCTACACCTGGCAAGAATACATAGTAGTTTTATTAATATTTCACATTCTAATGCAGCAATTTTGCCAACTCTTTTAGAAGTTCTCCAGCCCGATTTTTATTTTGTTCCTGGTTTCTTCTATTGTACGGATTATACGGATTATACGGAGGTTGTCCTTGGTATTGTCTAGATCTGAAATTTGAATATTGTCTCGGAGTTCTTCCCTGTTGACGATAACCAGGCCGCCATGGTTGTTTACCTCGAGTTTGATTTGTTTGTTGATTTCTGATATATTCAGAGTAGGGTTTCATCCCTAAAAACGGATTTAAATGAGTTTTTATTATGCTCACAAAGCTCTTTTGTCCCTTGTGACTGAAATGCACACCATCGCTAAATAATGTCTGATCTGCTCCTGATATCAGAGAATTTTCTATGAAAAAACATTTCGGGGTTTCAGCACATAGGTCTTCAATTTCCCTATTAAATTTGCGAACTTTGTCATTGAAGTCCTTCTTGTTCACTCTCTCGAATGTTGGTATGATGTGAATATTGCATTCCTCCGATTTGCTTCTAATTGAATTTACTAAATGCCTCATTTCGTCTGCACAATTGCTTGTGTCTTTTTTGTCTAGGTCGTTGCTGCCTACTCCTAAAATTAAATGCTTTGGTATTTTATGTGAAGCGCAAAAAATTTCTGCACCTTTTTAATATTCTTTGCTCCTGGTCCTAAAATTGTCATTTTGACATCTTGATTTCTGTAAATTTTCTGGGTATCAATTCCATTGCCGTGTGAGTCCATAATGAAGTGGATCCCCATGTCCATTTGTCCATGTTTTCTTTCTGTATTTTGTGTTATATTGTCTGCAATTTTAGATTCGAGGTCTTTTTCATGATTACTGCTATAATCAAGACTGTCAAAAGTGTTATGGGTTGGTACAGGGAATGGGTGTTTGTGTCCAGGTAACTTATTGACATTGAGTGAAGTTGATGTTCTAACTCCGCAAGTTTCATTTTCATATTTTGATTTTCCCTTTTCAGTTCAAAATTTTCTTGAATGAGGGTAGAGTGGTCATTGTCATTCACTTGGTTGGGTGGTTTTATCATCTCCTTGAGTTTTATTTCTACCATGTCCATCCTGTCAATTAACGGTTCCAAATTTAACTGGTAAGTTTTATTTATAGATTGAACATTGGTCTCGAGAGTTACCATTCTTTCCCTTTGGTTTTGGTAATTTTGGTCTACTTGTTTTAGTGTGTCAATATTCATGTCGATATTCTCATTCAATTTTTTGGTTAGATTTTCTTCTAGTTGTTTGAATTTATTGTCAATTTCAGATTTATTTGATTTGATCACCATGTCTAAATTGTCTATTTGTTGCATTTTCTCATTTAACCTGTCGTTGTTTTTATCAAGGAATTCAGTGAGTTGACATAACTTTTCCTCGACTCGTTGAACTGTTGACATTATACTTGATTCGGCATTTGATCGTTCCTCCTTTCTGTTGTCACTTTTTTGTTCTGTACCAGGGTTTAATTCGTTTTGTTTTGATTTATTGTCAGATTTGTCCAATTTTGCCTCACAGAAGTGTGTCTACAGGTCTGACTTCTTTGTTGTTTACGTTGCGCAGATTTAATGGTATAATTTAAGCTCGCATTGTGATAAAGAAATAGTCAAATTAATTAAGTCATGGACATATTTTGCAAACCTGAACTGATAAGTTTTTATTCTACTTCTTTGCACTGTACCAGAGATACTAATTCTCCAGTGGATACTATTCACGCAGGCTGTGAGAATATGGGGGATCAGCTCATGTAGTTGATCAGGTTTATTTTGTTCAGATATTTGGATATGAGAAAAAAAAATATTTGTAGGTGGTCAGGTATGGCACAAATTTACAGGTACCAAGTTGGGAAATCTGTGAGTTTTGCCCCTTCAACCGTAAATCGCCGTGTTAGGACTTTACTTACATGGCTGACTGTGGGAGGGGAAATGCCCCGCATCACAGCTCATCTAGTGTCTGATATGTTAACAGAGCACATTCTAAGTATGGCTTTGCGTGATCCTACATACTGTAAGAATTAAAGGGTATGGAGTAACTACTTTGATACATACAAGTAATGACCCACTCCTCTATAGTGGATATGATTAATGTGAAGAAAATATTAAATTTGAAAGTCAATTTTGTGTCTCATCAGTGCAAATCAAGTAGAGACATACAGATTTGCAATAAATGAGAGTTGTTACATGAATAACCTAGTGTTTCTAAAATACCTGGCGAGAGATGAGTATTATTAAAGAGGGTTGATATTGGAAGGTAATGTAACAGGTATCAATGATCTTTGTAAGGGCAGCTTGGCGTCATTCAATACCCAACACTAAACAGAACTAAGTTGTGAATGCTTCAAAGTGATGTCATTTATGATACGTTATTATCCTAAGTGAGATCACGTGATAAATGAACACGTGGCGCCTCATTTTCAAAATTGATCTCGAGAAAATATTGGATAGTCGAGGAATGCTCTATTGTAATATTATGGAACATGTGTCTAAATGTATCCTGTTTGTTCCCACCCTCCCTCCCTGTAACTTCTTTTCGCTTGTCGCTTAGAACTGTGTGTACAGCTTTAGAGCCATATGATTTATAGGATATATATTTTGGTGGCTTTAGTTCAACTACATTTTGAATACTGGCGGCCATGATTGATATTCGCTTGCACTTGGGGGCGTCGCATTGCTTACGTGATATAGTTCGTTATTTCGACTTTCATTTTGTGTCTGACAGTCTGGGTTTGTGCAATGATTCTTAATGCTACGGTATAATGATAGTGAAGATCACCAAACATGCAGTTTAATGTGTTTTCTTCATTGTAAGTTTTAATGATTTCTGTGAACTTTGTGTGGAGGTCCCGAATTTACATGATAAAATTTTCCATCAAAAGGAAAAGCGAAATAAATAAAATGAATGCATGTTATTTCAGGGTCTTATCTTTGGTCATTTGCAACTTGGCGTCATTCAATACCCAACACTAAACAGAACCAAGTTGTGAATGCTTCAAAGTGATGTCACTTATGATACGTTATTATGCTTATTTTATTGACCTATTCGTTTTGTTTTCAAGTATTTATAACTGTGTTATATATTTCAATAACCCACTGATCAATTCTTCAATTCTTCAATTTCTTATCCACTGTTCCTAGTCGTTGTACATCCGGTAAAGTAAGCAGTAGAGTAAGCATCTTCTTCTTCTTATAAGACACCCGTCGTGTTGAACATGTCAAATCCGGTAGTAAAGTCAAATCCGGTAGAGGAAACAACAACTAAGCTTTAAAGGGAAAGATCTGTTGTCATCTGGGAAACAGATATCCCATAGCAGTCCAGAAGATGGTGATGTTGACCGTAAAATTTCTGGAGGGATGACCTCAAGCTCTGGGTAACATACCCTTGTTGAAGTAGCCTAATTGTGAGCAACCGGGCTCTATCAAGGAAGTCACTGTATCGAACACAGGCTCTTGAATAGCGAATGAGCTGGGAGATGTAAACTCCATATGCCGGCGCTTTTGGGAAATTGCTACAAAGAAAAGGGAAGTTTACCATTGGAAAGGTGAAGTTATCGCGTTTGTCGTACAGCTTAGTTTGAAGTCTACCTCTGTTGTCAATTTCAAGTTGAAGGTCAAGGAACGAGGCTGTGTGGAAGTGTCTGTGGTGCGCTCTTTTGGATAGACCAAAGCGAGGGTTGTTAAGTGACAAAATATCATTTATATAACGGAAGCTAAAATTGAAGGAATTGGGCCAGTTATTAGTTCGCCTCAACGAAGTTGAGGGGGACTATTGGAGTACCCCCGGCGTCCTCGTCCGCGTCTACGTCTACGTCTACGTCCGCGTCCGCATTTAAGTATATATCTTGGTAACTATGAAGGGTAGGATCATCAAACTTTGTATACAGATGCATCTTGGGCTATCTCACAGCCTCCAAGAAAATTAGGTCTCTTTGACCTACATTTTCCGCTTGAATGACTTACGTTCAAGTTAACGTCCGAGTTCAGATCTCAGTCACTATACATGCTAGGATCATGTTACGTTGCATATGCATGCATCTCTGATGGTAGGTCAGCATCGAGGCAAAATAAGGTCACTTTGACCTATATTTTCCGCTTGAACGACTTACATTCAAATTAACGTCCGAGTTCAGATCTCAGTCACTATGCATGGTAGGTTCATGTAAAAGAAAGGAAATAGGGTAAATGTCAAGGAGACAACATCCCATATCCAGGTTAAAACTTGCATATGCATGAATCTCTGACAATGTGCCATAACGAGGCGAACTTTGTAATCGTTCATTATACCTATGTTTTTATCTGTATTTTGAAGAATCCCTTCGATGAATTCAGCCTGTAGTAATTGTACCAAAACATTTTTTCTAGAAAACTTAATATTATTTTAAATCTGAAACTCGGCTTCATTGCGAAATAATGATTTCATATTATGACGTAATAAAATCTTGACCTTGGATGTTGAGACTGCCAGAACTGGAGATAAAGGAAACGACAGAAACCGCCAGATCTACATCTTTTTGGACTTACATCTCGAATTTGGCGAAAATGGTCATCTCAGTACTAAATATTACGACAAAAGGGACGATTTTAATTTCAAAGCTATCAATTTCCCTAACAAGGACAGTAATATTCCAGCGTCTCCTGCTTACGGAGTGTATGTTTTACAGATGAATCGTTACGCGAGAGCTAGCAGAAATTATAAAGACTTTCTCATTAGACATAGCTATTTCCGTGACCGCCTTATTAATCAATGCTTAAAAAAATTTCGTCTCATACGATCATTAACAAAGTTCTTTAATAGATATCAATCCCTTGTGCAAAGATTTAAAGTTTCGGTCCCAACTCTAGATCTGATTCAAGATTTTTCCTTTAATTAACATTGGGATGATCTTTTTCTTTTTAAACTTTCCACGACCTTTCGATGGCAATTGCTGTTGAGTTAATTGCTACCGGACACTACCGCATTGGAAGGGGAGGTTTGGCTAGCCATAAAACTGGTTTATTCCACCATTTCTTTTGAAATGCCTTTACCAAGTCAGGACCATTTCGGTCGACACTTTTGCAGGTGGTTTCCACCTGACTTGTCTTTTTGTCTCATGGACTTCCGCTTTTGACCATTCTGTTCGGCAATTGTGTTATTATCCCCATATCAAACTTGTTTCAACATTCTTAATGAATTCAGTATTTTGTGATTTATGGTAGATGGCGTGTAGGATTTTGCCGTCAAGGTGAGTCGGCACAATGGTACTATTAGATCAGCTCCATCACCTTAAGGATAATCATATTTATAGGTGCCTTGTTGTTATTATTGTTATTTCACAAACAGCTGCATTTATCACCTTACTATTCAAAACCGGCAATATGTATTATGTAAATACTCTGTCAAAAATTAAATTGTATTGGTGTTATCATTTTCATCACAATAAATCCACTATAAGAAGAGATAAAATGCCGAGGACAAAATTCCAACAAGTAGCTGCGGAACCGTACCTCTATAAGTCCTTTTATATTTTTTGATGTGGCTGACCATGGTCCCAAACTTTAAAGAATTCAGCACAAGGACCATAACAGCTACGGTTCCGCAGCTAGTCAATTTAGAGAGTCTTTTTGAGTTGTAAGAAGAATATTACATGTACATTTTATATTAGAGAGGAAATGAACTATGGAGTAAATGTCTTCAAGTTACGCAATAGTCTGTTAAAAGTCGAAAAAAAAATACAATAAAATTTCATCTTCAGTGAGTTAGCAAATTGATTCCCCCCGTAATTAGAACTATATTATCATTATTTTTTACTTGACCTGCACACCAGTTGCCATTAAAATCGAGATAGAGACTTAATTTACCACATTTTTCGTGCTTACTATACAAGACGATCAGCAAGCGGTTTACATGAGTGATTTAAACAAGTTCTTATTGTATTGTTTTTGCGGTACACGAATACGTTTAAACGTATTGAGTCATATCCCTTTTAAAATGAAAAGCAGTTTTACCTCCCGAAGTTGAAAAGTGAAGGAAATGGGACTACAATCTTAGAATGAAGTAATAGTAGTGAAACGGTGTCATCCTGGTTTGCCCACTTTTAATTACAGGTAGGGTTGTGTTGTTTTAACAATTAAAATTTGTTTCTAATTTGTAGTAAATTATTTACCTGTATTTTACCTGTAAAATCTTGTAAAATATGCTTTATTTTGATAAATTTTATGGAAACTTTATGTTTTTTTCACAAAGTACCAAAATATAACTGCTAACTTTTTTGATGAAATATAACATTTAAACAAAATATGACTGTTTTAAAGACAAATCACACTTTTGTTTATGCGCATACTACAGCCGCAACCATCTATGTCGTCGTCTATTTGTGACGTCGTTTTTGCGGGAAGTTTAAGATTTACTTCCCTTTGTCCGTTTTGGAAAATGGAAAAATCAAAGAGCACTAAAAAAAAGAATAATAGCATGAACGATATATTTGATAAAACAGGAGATAACTTGAAATTGAATCTAGATTCTAAATCCTTTTCCCGAACTGTCCAAATTTATAGACATCACGTACATTGATAAAGTTTATACCGGAATTCCCGCTAATTCCGAAGTTCTGGAAAAGATCCTACATCTCTCGGCATTATCGATAAATTATCTTTGTGGCCTAATGACAAAAATATTGTGGGACACATATAACGTATTTCACTGTGTATTTTACCCATTTGATAAATTGAAACATTCTTCATTGTAACAAAACGTCTCTTGATGCATTTCTTGTAGACTGGATATATTTTTCGTTTTTGTTTCAATTCAACAATTTTGCACGCCTGTCTAACGACGGGCATATTATCATTATAGTATACCGATGTCTGTAGTTTTCGCATACTTTACCTGTCAATCTTATGGTTTAGATAAAGCTATTAAGTATGATGTTATCACAAAGTAAAGCCGTTTTCACATATCACACTCTTATTTTAAACAAGGACTCATATTGAAAGCACTGGGTATGACATGTGTGAAATTTTGGGATTTCAGTAAAAAATTCAGCATGCCGTTCAAGTCTTGCTCCAGCTGGAGGACGCTTACCCTCATCACTCGAAACTTTAGAAAGTTATTGGATTTGATGGTGTCAGGGTCAATTTTTGAATTTTTCTCATTTTGCAAAAAAAAAATTGTCAAAGTATCGTAATGTTCACTTCCGGGGGGGTGGAGGGTGGGAGGGGGGGGTAACTCTCATATATTTTGTACGGGGACGAGCGGCTGGGGGTCCAAAAATTGTACCTGTATTAATACTAGATTAAGATCGAAATTCATACCCGAATAAATACTGCCCTTATATATGACACCCATAAAAATACTAATTTACAATATAAATTTATTGTATGATTAGAGGAAAACGGGCAATTCTAAAATATGGCATATAACATTTGTCAATTCATAATAAAAGAGATATTTCTCACAATATTTATACGAAATTTAAAAAAACAACCCAAATTAATACCAGATGTGTCAAAAATAGACCCAAATAAATATGAAAAGGGGAAAAATAAGCATCAAATAAAAACTAAAACTTGTAAATTAAGCACCCAAATTTGCCGCACTTCCCCGTATACCATTATATAGAATATATAGGACGTTACCCCCCCCCCCCCCGGGGGGGGTTCACTTACTTTCATCTTTGAAAGATGGATGATGGGTGGATCACTTTAATCGGCACAAAATCGGCGATTTTTAGTTTTTGTAAAACGTATGGCATTTGCCGAGTTACAATTAACCGAATAATTCATTTCATCAAAGTTTCATTTGAGTATAAAGTAAAAAAAAACTTACGAACTTCTCGAAGCAAGATAGTGAATGAATAGAAAGTAGCTCGTCGAGGCTAGAAAAGCACGGTTTGGAATGATAGCCTGAGACATTTCATATTTTTGAAAATGTATTATGACGTAAAGTCATTCACTTTGCAAAGAAAAAGATACGTCCAACTATCGAAAAACAACGTTTAAGGAGGGTACAAAACTAAGATTATCTTTCTTATTAATTCGGTGACCCCTTCTTTTTAAAGTGTCAAAATTTAAGATAAATAAAAATCTTTGAATATGCAATTTTAAAAGAAAATCTCTGGGTCAGAAGTATTTAAAATATCCGATTTTTTAACTACAAAGTTTGTTTTTATTTTTGCGGGAAGGCATTTAAGACCTACTACCAGTTAAACAGTGATATGTACATGGTATAGAAATACTCCGATTTTAAAGAAGAAGGAATACCGAATCTAACGGTATACAATTTATTGAATTCGTGAAAATAATACTGAAACAGCAGCTGTCCAAAGAAATTACGGATTTCTTTTGAAAATCTCAAATTGACCTATTTTGTGATTGTTATATCTCGACTATGAGCTCGGTGACATATATATTTTTTTAGCTTATATTCAAGCCTTCATACAGGGGAACATTTCTGCAGAGTTTGACAAAAATCCCTGGGTCAGATTTAGTTAGTGTGATTTGTCTTTAATTGATATATTATGACAGATGATGAATTATGGTCAATTCAAATCACATCAAGATTTTGGTTAATCTTATACAACTTTTTATGCTTTTAATTTTATCAAGCAGCAAATGATTGTCATTCATTCATTCATTCATTCATGACTTTATTTCCTCAAGAGGAGTCCTGTCTGGTTTATTGTATTTAGTTTTCATAAATGAATTATTAGTTAATATGGAAAAAAGTAATCACAAGACTGGTATATTTCATGTAACAAGTTGTTGCCCCGCACTTGCCGATGACGTTTCATGCATCAGTACATCTCCTAATGGACTTCAAAAGTTGTTGGATATATGTTCCGAGTATGCAAATAAGTGGCGCTTTTCTTTTAACCCTAAAAAATCTGGGGTTGTTCAATTTTCATTAAACCCGCGATTTGTTCGTTTACAGTATACGTGGAACCTATGTGATTCTGTAATCCCTGTGTGGGAAAAAGTCACCCACCTTGGAATGTTGCTCAACTCAAAGCTTAATTTGAATGAGCGAATAGAAAGCGCGTGTAGGAAAGGACGGAATAATTTTTTTTGCATTGTCCGCTACGAGCGTATTAACCAATCAAACACACCCTCTAGTACTTTTAAAACTTTATAAGTCTGTAATTTTACCGTCCGTTTTGTACGGCTGTGAACTATGGAATGATTTGAAATCAAAAGATTTATGTTTACTCGATCGTTTCCAACACTTTATTGTAAAACGCATCTTCCATCTACATACATCAGTCAGATCTGATATGTGTCAAAGTATCTTAGGACTTCACCCAATTGTGTCTTATATTGACCGAAGAAAACTGTACTTCATTCAAAAACATTGCAACTTGGATGAAGAATACCTTACCAAAAAAATATTTCTCGTGAGATTATTTTCCTATTTTATTGATGATAGACGTAAACATGTTGGGTTTATACCGGATATTGTAAACATATAACATAAATATGATCTGCATACATACCTACTAGATTTTATGCTTGACAATTTGGACAGTTGGAAAACTATTGTTAACAGCTGTATTAATAGCATTCAGTCCTCTGGTTGGAAAACAAGAATGACCAGCGATAGGGATTTTGATAGATTTAGTAATATTCATAAAGATGTTATAATG
The DNA here is from genome assembly GCA_002080025.1 of Modiolus philippinarum. Classification (NCBI taxonomy): domain Eukaryota; kingdom Metazoa; phylum Mollusca; class Bivalvia; order Mytilida; family Modiolidae; genus Modiolus; species Modiolus philippinarum. The sequence continues at coordinate 47,318 of MJUU01041103.1, forward strand.
GTAAAATTTTGGAAATTAGCTAAAACATACAAAGATATACGAAACTCGTATTTCATAACCAAACTTCTCACAGAGATTCCAAACATTCATGAAGGTACCTGTAGTGTTTGTGACCGACCATTTCGCGACGTGTATGTGCATGCATGTTGCAATTGTTTAGGAACGTTTCTTATTCAAGATGCATGGTGGGACAGTATTATAGAAAATTTTCCACTGGAATTATTTAACGAACTTTAAATGTATGATGAAGAACAATTATATCAAGTCCTCCTTGGAAAACCAGTCAGAAATATAGAAATAATTGACTACGACTCTTTTTTAAGTTTATGTCACCTTCATGTTGTACAATGTATCGCACAGTACGGCAGATCCATCAGATTTAGCCATTGGGGATGTCCTGATGCATGAGCGCTCGTGGCAAACCCATACATATATATGTATGCATCTTTTTGATCATACAATTAAGCCAATATTATTGTATAACTCTGAAGTTTGGGGAAGTTATAATGTTTCATTGAAAAAGTTACAGAATAACCAATTTGATCCAGACACATTTTTTAAAAGTCAACTCCACCTGAAATTTTCTAAATGGGTACTAGGTGTACACAAAAAAAGTATGAATTTTTCAGTTTTATCAGAATTAGGTAGATTTCCACTGCATTTTGATATTTTAAAATCTTTAATTAATTATTGGTTTCGATTAGAAAATCTTGAAGAATTTCCACTGTTGAAAGATGCATATAATTGTAGTCAATTAATCCATAATGACAACAAATTATCATGGTATTCTATGGTAACAAAAATATTAGACTATTTGAAGATAAACAAAAACAGTAAAGATTTTGGAAAATATAAATTCAAAAATTATTTTAAAACAAATATTAAAGATAAATACACAAGTATGTGGTATGCATCTAAATTAAATCTTTTAAACTTAAACAACATCTTGGTTTTGAAAATTATTTATCTGAAATAAAGAATTTTGACTACAGAAGATCAATATGTAAACTACGTATTTCTTCACATAAATTAATGATTGAAGTAGGTCGCTATTCTAAAATTGAAAAAAATGAACGCTTTTGTAACAAATGCAACTCTGGTGAAATAGAAGATGAAGTCCATTTTTTAATAAATTGTAATAAATTTCACCATGATAGAAAAATATTATTTGATTTTATAGGAAGCGAAGTTCTTAACTTCAATCAACTTGACAAAGAACAAAAGTTTATTTATTTACTTATATCTGAAAATCAAAAAATACTTAATGCAGTTGGAAAATTTAT
>MJUU01041103.1:49207-74252 GCA_002080025.1 Modiolus philippinarum
AGGGTTGGTGATCGAAACTAACCATATGTGGGTATAGCTGTAATATCAAAAGCAGTTTGGACATTTGAAAATTGCCTAAGAAATATTTTGTAAGGTTGTGGCTAAAAGCAACATCAAATTTAGAAATTACGTGATTTTTCTATTTAATTTTATGTTGAACTGCAGAATTGTTAAGAAAATTTGGATTGAGCGCTTGTAGATTGTTGTAAGAAATGTTTTTTTTAAGACGGCGAAAATCCGGGATCATACAACGGCAGTAGAATACCAAAGGAACAAAGGAGTGAAACTTACAAAAATCGAAGTCCAAAGGCATGGCCAAAACGAGAACACAGAAAACAATGACGCCAGACACAAAACAACGACGCTAGAAGATGCAAAGCACAGAAATAGAAATCACAACATTCAAAACAAAGCACTCACAGTGTGAACTCCAGTGAAACTGAGAGTGACATCAGGTGCTCCGGAAGGGTAAGCATGTCCTGCTCTGTTAACAGCACCCGTCACACTGTGAGAGGGCAATCCAGGAAAATGTCAAAGTCGGTAGTCAAATCCGGGAAGAAGTGAATCTAGCTGAAAATGTCCACTTTCATTTGGGATACTGACACGTCATATTTTTCGATGATGTTATGGTGACGGCCATAGAATTTCTTGAGGGATGAAATTAACATAGGTTGAACAAATCCCTGACTAAGCAGCTTTTGGGACAGTGTTTTTGCTCTGTTCAAAAAATCACTGTACAAACTACACGCTCGACAGTAGCGCATCAGCTGTGAAATGTACACTCCATAGGCTGCTAAGAAAGGGAAAGTTCACAATTGGGAAATTAAAATCATCACGCTTACATACAGCTTAGACTTCAAACGTCCATCTTCGTCAATATACAATAACAGATCTAGGTACGAAGCTGAAGTAGGTGTTTCAGTTGTTTCTTTTATTTCAAGCTCATTGGGATAGATCTGATGTAAATACTCCTTAATCAAAATGAGGTCGTATAATGGTATGGTGCTGTTGTCGTCGTCATCATCGTCTGTAGACACTTGTGTTGTTGTTTAATAGCTTCAGTTCCAGTTGATTAATCCTTATGTAATTATAACACATTGTTCCTTATCACCAAAGAAAGTGTGGGATTTGTTTTGGTTATTGCGGCCCCGCCTAAATGGTAAAATTGTGTTTTCAAATACTAGTATTTGATCTAGGAATATTTATTATTTATTGGATTCTGAGTATGCTCTTTAGGAAATTCCCAATATGGAGTATTCCAACGGATTTCAGGTCGCACATACTGTTCATGAAATAGGTTAGCCCAAAAGGGGCGAATCTCAAAATTATATATTCTTTTGTAGTTGTAGTCCGATTTTGATGCAGTTAATCAAAACGGCGCGCAGATTTTCACTTACTTGTTTCCTTTCTGAACTATGAGGGGCTAAACGTGTCCGAAATTGCAAAAGTGCAGATTACCTAATATTTTTATTTCTTCAGATTTGGATGGGATTTTTCTTTGAATTCTTTTTCTTGTGAGCTATTTGGCTGTTTCGCTAGTATGTCAACAGATTTAGCGTTGTTCTTAACTGTTTCTGAGCTAGAAGTGGTCCAAAGGGATAAAATTGCAATTTTTCAAAATACCCCTGTATGTAAAAAAAAAAATTGTTTTACTAAATTTTGATTGTCTATTGAATTTCTCTTAATATCAGTTATCAGTAGTATGTCAACAGATATGGTGTAGCTCTTATCGTTTCGAGCTACGTGTAGGACAAAAAATTAAGATGTGCAATTTTAATATATATTTTTTATGTTCACATTGGATTTCAGTGGAATTTTTTGCATTGGACTTCTCGTGAGGTAAGCTTTCAGTTGTGAGTCAATATCGAAAGTATGAAACTCTTACCATTTCGTAAATATAAGGGATAAATAAAGGGCAAAATTTTATTGATTTAAGTTGTTTCCAGCTAATTGTGTCCACATTCACTTCAGATTACACTTGTTCAATTTCAGTGGTCGACATTCTGCAGTTGCATCACGTTATTAAATGGTTATGATAGAGAAAATTTTGCTAAAGAACTGCTTCAGAAAATGGTAGTCAGAATTGCAGTATAGTGTGTCAGATCGTGGTACAATAAGGAATGTGGCAAAGAAGTGATTAAGAAGAATTCAAGAGGCTTTGTTCAATTTAAAATTCCCAAGAAATAATTTTTGAAAATAGAGAAATTACTGGGGAATCATTTTAGCTGATTTTCTGACAAGTGCCTCTCGTGTAGACCATTTTCACCCTTCCAGAACATCTATGATAGTTCTAGTTTTTGAGGGTTACACATTGCTAGTGCTTAAGTTTGTGACACTGTTGTTAATATTCGTTTGCTTGTAATTTCTTTGTCAAGTTTTTGTCATCATTTATGTTGAAACTGACATGTTTTTGAATATTTTATGGCATATTTCCTTTTGTTTTTCATTTTCGCTTGGTATTTGTTTGCCAATATACTAGTAGATGGTCCCAATGACAGTTGAATACCGACGGAACAAGGGAAACGATGACTGCAAAAATCGAAGTCCAAAGACATAGCAAAAACGGCAACAGATAAAACAAAGACAAAACAAGAATGTGAGAAAGCTACAATGCACGGAAATAAAAAGATAACATTAAGAACTAAGGCACTCATAGTGTGGACTTCCATGAAAACCGGGAGTGACTTCACGAGAGCACTTTTCCAGTTTAGTAGATGTTTGTTGAAATCCCGCACCCATGACCAATGAAGACATGGATGTAGCGTTGCTCGACAATTAGCAAAGAATTCCACTTAAACCGGTGCTAGGGCCGTCTTGAACTTACTATGAGGTATGAGCAAAGCTCATTGTTGAAGGCCTCATGGTGACTTCAAGATGAAGAACAACAATAAAAGCGTTCTTCCTTTGTTTTTTTACCATGTATTTGTAGAGACTTTGTCTCATGTGCATTTACTCCATATCCTTTTATTCACCATCACTTGCTCCGGAAGGATAAGCATGTCCTGCTCCGCTAGCGGCACTCGTCACACTATCAATCAGTCAATCCAGGGTTGAGTCAAATCCGGTTATGTCAAATCTGTGAAGACGTGAAATCTAGCTGAAAATAACCGTTTCATTTGGGACACAAACATGTCATATCTGTCAATGATGTCATGGTGACGGCCATAAAATGTTTATGCCTAATGATTAAACGAGATGTTCAAAAACACTTATAACAGATATACTTTCGTTCAATGTTTTTACAATTCTAAACCAATATAACTTTCCTGAGCCAAACAGCGAGAGTTTTCAATTAGATTAGGCGAAAACTGTGTTCCTTAATTTGCTTTTATTTTCAGCAAAGGTAAATAGAGGTTTCATCTGCATTTTTTCAGTTGCTGAAAGAATTACGATATTCTGTTCTGGGTTTCTACCTTCAATCATATTGATATTGTAACTACGGGGAGATTTGTTAAAATTGTTTGTTGTTGATATGACATCCAAAAAGCATTCATTTAACACGTTTGTCAGTCCAGTACGAGCTGCTAATGCAACAGAGTTAAGCTCTGATTTGGATTTCAAATTTTAAAGATTGAAGACAAGGTCACAGTGAGCTAAGTTTGTATGCGACACATTGCCTTTCTATGATGCATTCATATGCTTATTTTATTGAACTATTCACTTTGTATGAAGTATGTATAGCTGTGTTATTCATGAGAAATTATTTGTCATCAGTTCTAAATATTTACATGCACCACTGATCGGCTCCTCAATTTTCTACCAAGTATTCCTTGTCGTTTTACACCTGGAGATAGCCAAAAAATGTCCAAATCATGTAAAATTCTGTTTTGGTTCATTTTGTGTAAGAGACTGAATGGTTTCAGAATATCTACAAAACTATGGTCAATAACAAAAACAAAAACTATTTTAAGGATTTAAATTTTATAATTGATGCTGGTTAGTTTTTTTTTAACTTTCCAATTGCAGTAGACACCATATAAAGATAATGTAATGACAAATGTATGAACAGATGTTACTGGTTTTTTTTATTGTAGAATATTACTGCTGTGATTTAAGTGTAAAATTTATTCTTATTGAATGCATGCAGTAATTGCTTGATACTTGAGAACAAAAAGTCAAATGCATAAAATATTATTTAAATGGAACTGCAGTAGTATGTCTGTTTCACTTAGACTAAATTGTTCCTCTTACGTCATATTTACAACTTGAATGAATGAAGGATGAACTTGCGACCATTTAGCGTATGTTTTTGTGTGATATTTACTGCCTTGCATCACAGTTTCATCTATAAAATTGCTTGATATAAGTATCAATTAAGTTTTTTATGTCAGTATGCAGTCGATAGCAATATTTCATTGCTATATTGTAAGTGATGTTGTTGGCCTTCTTGCGCTTTGCTTTCGTAGTATTGGTAAAGATGGGGGTGCTGACTGGACTCGTTTATTTCTCATCACACTAGCCGAGGTGGGTGCTGGATTAGCCGTTAGTCTATTTACAATAATTTTCAGTTCATCTTTTGTCACTTTGTCATGCCATGGTCCGGGATAACATTTGCTTAGTTCTGGATATTCATAATTCATATATGGTCTGTTTTTGAATTCCTCCATCCTTTGTTTACTTTGCGCCTCATATGTCTTTCTTTCACGGGACCATAGCACAGAACGTCTGGCACTTGCTACGGTAGGTCTCCATACGTTACATTCAACAGCAACGAAGCTCATCTGATTTAAGGGTGTCCCGAAAACGCTTTTTCTGATTTCATCTTCGCTAATAGCTGTCTGCAATTAAAAGACAAAACAGGGATGTTTACCGAGAGCTAGAGATAACTAATTCATTTTGTACAATACACAAGTAAAAAGGGAGCAACAATTGAAAACTTTAAATATCAGAACAAGAACACCTCTTTGCTTGCTTCATTTGCTATATTTATTTCTTCATATCTTTTTGTATGTTAACTTACAAAAGAGTCCTTTTTGTTGTATATACCTTATGATATTAAACTGTAAACCATATCTTACTATACGGACATTATTTTTAAGATTTAAACGAGCTATGGGCGCGACTTCAACTTAAGTACTATTTAAATCTCATTTCTTACAATTTATAATGCATTTCTACTCCGTCAAGTTTCGTATTGTATCTGTGTGTTATTCTATATAGCCCAGTCTGCACTGTATGTGTAGATTCATTACTTTATTGTACTTTCCTTGGTTAATTTGTGCTGTCTACAATCTTACCGACCCAAGGTCAGTTTTCCAACTACACTTGTCCCGATCCGAAAACCCAGATTATAATAGTAACATTTTGGTGCAAAACACTTTCTTTGGCTTGTTTTAACGTTTCTCTTGTACTATAGGTGAACTTGTTCCACATGAGCTTTTGAAGGTCTTTTGGAAGTTAAATATAAATTTGTGATGAATGATCATGGACATACACGTATTTGAAATTGGCACTTTAATATCACTGAGCTATTTTAGTTGCTTTACTAATTAAGTGTCGCTTTTTGTTTGTTTTTTAAATTGTTTTTGTACAAATTACATACGCGGATCCAGGGAATTTCAAAAGGGGGGTTCCAATTTAAAATGATAGAATATTTCACAGAGCGGAGAGAGGCGCGAAAATTTTTGGGGTATTTCATAGTAAAAAATCAGGAAATTCACTAAAAAATACATGATTGTCCGAAATAAGGGGGGTTCCAACCCCGGAACCCCCCTTGGATCCGCCAATGAAATATTGCCAACCTAAGCGAACTCTGTTGACGATAATAAAATGTGCATTACATTCATTTCTAACCAACCATACAAAAGTTCAAATACTCATATATGTATGAAATCAAAAGCAAAAGATCATACAACCAAAATTTCATACAAACAACATTTTAAACTTGTAATCGAATGCAAAGGTAATTTCAAATTGCACATTAAACGCATTGTGTATCAAGTTGAATATATCTGTCAAAAAAATTAGCACCAAACACAGGCAATAACTGGTTGATAAGAATAGCTTAGCATTGCCAAATATTGACGCATTTTTCCCAAAATTAACTCAAGTACATATGTGACTGAAAGATTAGGCAACAGACAAAAATCAAATACAGGATGGACACATTTGCAGTATTTTTCAAACGTCTATACCTCATCTATGCTAATGTTGTCATCAAGTCCAGCTATTGGAAAGTGATATTTGATAGACAGCCTTCTGTTTAAGGTGTCCGGGTCCGGACCTTTATAGTCGAAGCTATGGTTACGTTGTCTTCTTTGCCCTGGAAAGGTTTCGAAAGATATCGATCTTTGTCGCTGAATAACGTCAGCCGTCATATCTGGTCATATCACTAGAATAGACAGATAATTTTGAGCATTACTGAGTGATTAAATTTTAAACAAGAATATGGAGAAAGAGAGATCAGTTGTATTATACACTCTTTGGAAATTATTTTGTGTGAGTATCGGCAATATGGCTAATATAATGCATGCAAATAATAAAAATATACAACAGATCTAAGCATCCATAAAATGTAAACAATCAACATGGAGGTAGTTCGGTCCCCAACAATAGTTACAATTGTTCAACAATAGCAAGATCGAACTCACTATTATACCGATAGATTGCGCAATGTTATGGTAAACTGCGCATGTCTTGTCAAACAAGAGTAATAGTCCACTCGACTCTTGTCGAACTAAAGTTAAAGTGTGACGTCAAAGACTGACCTTTCGATGGATCTCATTGGTCACTCCCTTTTCTGATCAAGATTTCTCTCGTGTGGACCGAAATTGACAATTAACAATAGTTGTAGATCGAACTGCCTCTTATCTCATTCAACTTCGACTCGGAGATTATTGTTATTGTCGCATAAATCATTCAAATCAGTGTTCGTTCATAAAATGTTTGTATATAACCTAAATTGTAAGCAAAAATTACAAAAGCTTACGATTCTCCTGGTCCTGGCACTAATGCCGTTAAACGAAATTTGTCGTACTTTAATTTGGCTTTGAGTCAGTCTTCTGTTATGATCAAAAGACAGGATGATCGAAAAAGTTATCAGGTTTTGATCTTTTTATGTGATTGTTATCATTTGTCAATCAAAAATGTTGCACTATTTTTCTGCATAATTACTTGTTGTCAACCTATATCTGGATTATTGTTTAACTTTAAAGACCTCTAAAATACTGATAGTGGTATCAAATGACAAGACACGAAACAAGTACAATTAAATTATTTAAGAGATTTAGATAAGCTAAAATGATGTTTTGATAAGAAAAATTGTAACACTTTGCTGCCAATTAATCAAACTGTCGTGTAATTATGATTTAATATAAAATGTATTTGCCTGGGCTCCTGACAATTTAAAGGCCACGGGCAATTAGCACCGTTTAATTGGTCGGAAAAAATGGTATTTGTAAGACATTTGTATGATTTTGCTTGTTTTTTTTAATGAAAAGGCTTCTTGCGGGAAGAATTAGCAGGAAAATGAGAAAGGGACCCCGAATTAGTCCCTTTTAAGCTGCGTTTAATAATCATTATTATTTTAGTATTTCTCTGAACAAAATTGCTTAGATTATGATAGTTGACGTAAAGTAGAATAAAAAAGGATAAGTGTATACAGATTAACAAGGCGCTGGTGACAAGATTAATGATTTATAAATTATATCAAAACCCTGGAACAGATTCTGGTGGTTGAACCAAAATTTATTGGAAAAACGAAAAATAATGGCTTGAAATATTTTTCTGATACCCCTGTTTTTGGGGGAGAATGAATTTCAGAAGCCACGTACATGTTAAAACTGATCAATAACACCTGAAAAATTGCAAGTCATTGCATCTCGGAGCATTCATATGTATGAATTCCTACCAGTACTTTGGCCCTTTTTTGTGTTCCCACAGATTTCTATTAATTCCCCGAGTCCATCGGGCGAGCGAAATTGCACCTCGAGATTGGTATTTAAAAAACGACCATGTTTAATTCTACCGATCAAGCCACGTCGTTTTTGACATTTTTACAAGCGTCCCAGTGAATGGTCAAAATGACATACCCCGACAGAGGGTGAAAAGTAACAATTTTTCAGGCAGGCAAATTTCTAGGGTATAATGCACCGGACGTCGACCAAATGCAGCATCAGAAAACTGCTTCTTCATTGGAAAACTCTGCTTTAGTACAGTTAATACACGCGCGAACCACAAAAAATAGAAAAAATTCAATTTTTATGCCCCCAGATCGAGGATCGGGGCATATTATTTTTGTCCTGTGTGTCTGTTTGTCTGTGCGTCCGAAACTTTAACCTTGGCTATAAATTTTGAACTATGTATAATAGACTTTTCAATCTTAGCATGTGTATAGGTCTAGAGGAATATAAATATGCAAAAAAATTAAGTCAGGTCAAGGGTCAGGGTCACAGAGATTAAAAAGAGGTTAAATTGGCCATTTCCCATATTTGACTGTAGAATCCTTATCATTTGTAGTATTTAGACTGGGTTTGCTTCATTTTATTGCTAATAAAATTGCGCAACTTCAATACTCTGACAGATTTGAGGTAGCATTTACCGTTTTTTTAGAAACAAGAGGTCCAAAGGGGACCAAACGGAAAAAATAATTTTTTAAAATTTTTTGTCAGATCTTGATGCAGTATGTTGGTTTCTAAAAGCAAGTTAAAATAGATACATGTTCATTTACTCCATGTCCTTTCGTAAAATATTAAACAAATAAAACCATTTGCAAAAAACAAGAGGCTCAAAGCGGCTACACCCATTCAGAATAAAGGGATTAAATTGGAAGTTTTTATTAGGGAGATACATAATTTTTGTACTATGTAAAATAGACTTTAATACTTGGCAAGTGTAAAGGTCTAGTCAAGAGGAGCATAAAAATGAAAAAAGTATTAGGTCAGATGGAAGGTTAAGGTCACAGAGGTCAAAAAGTGGTAAAACTGGCAGTTTTCCTATGTAATTGACTAAAATCTTGGGACACAAACACATCTTGTTGTTTTTTAAACTTAGCTTTTCTGATCTAATTCAATTCAATAAAAAAAAACGCTTATTAAGCAGTACTTACTAAAATGTATTTGACTCCGGAACAGAAACTATCAGTAACTAATACATTTTCTGTGTTTTAACCAGCGTTACAGAGCGGGAATAACAAAAAATACTTAAAATCATTTTAAGTAGCGATAATTCGAATTTAGTAACTTAAATCTGCATCGTTTGTCGGGGAGTCCATATCTGCTTTCTTTTCATATTGAAATGCGTTATTATGGCCCTCTCGTGTTCAAAGATGGATGTTTGTTCTATTTCTTACTCATTTTCCTTGACAGCAGTCAATTTATATAAAGAGGTAATACTTTACGCATGCATGAATGTCCTTAAAAAGTTATAGTGTATTGGTGTCGACTCTCGATGCATTATATACAAACATGCAATTAGATTGTCTCAACAAAATGCCGAGACAGCAAAAAGTATCTACAACTTCCATCACGAAATATTTACAATTTTGTGCAAGGAAAGCTGGCTCCTTGCGATCGTTCATTTTTGAAATTCAAAGAAAGACATTCACTTCCGGTATAAGTGGATGGCAACTCCTGCTGCTGAAGAGCCTGTAATGATGTAGACATTATATTTTCCCCTGAAGCAATATGGTCACTTTGTGTATTGGGATTATAAAAAGGTTCTCGTGAAAATAATATTTCCGGCTAATGCAGACCGATCGGAGCGATAGAGCACAAAATTTGGATAAAATTATATCTTCTGTCATATGTTGAGACATTCTGTCGTTTGTTAAGACAGTCTATCCAAATTATTATAGTAGTTTACCGGTATTTTTCCCATAATAAAATCATTATTATCGAAATTATTTTTCTATTGCTTTTCTATTGCTTAGTCATATCAAATTTCCTTAATTTTTAAACTCCCGGCGTAGAATAACAGTTTTCCCAGTTGACTGAATTGTATAGATCTGAATAGATACCATATATAAAAATACATGCATGACAATAATTATAAACGGAAGTATTGTAAATGACGTCTTATGAATGTATATAAGGGCAGTCTCCCGTTCTTTGTCATAATGCGAAGGAGAACAAAAGGTGCGATGGAAGTGTTTAGACTGCAATATGTTATTGTGTTCTAACTGTAAAGAAAAGATTCATCTAAAATTCAAATCCGCAGATTAACACACAATCAGAGGTATAAAAGAAGTTGGACTTGACGGAAGTTTAACGGTAAAACCAGATTTATCAATTGTTGATGAATATATTACAAATGTTGCCGATGTATTCTATATGTCACCGTCACTTGATGAGTCCATTTGGATTGGTTCTCCTCAGGAAAGAAAGAAATTCAGCTTCTTGAAAATGTTCAGGTCGTCCACAAACCTTCAGAAAGTTAAAACTACTCAAAACAAATTAAATTTAACAATGTAGGGATATGGAGTAAATGTAAATGAGACAAAGTCTCTACAAATACATGGTTAAGCAATGGAACAACGCTTTTATTGTTGTTCTTCATCTTGAAGTCACCATGAGGCCTTCAACAAAGAGCTTTACTCATACCTCATAGCAAGTTCAAGACGGTCCCTAGCACCGGCTTGAGCGGAATTCATTGCTAATTGTCGAGCAACGCTACATCCATCCTTTTTAACCTAATGATCCATGGATGCGGGATCGTCAACAAACATAAACTTAACTNGCAAAGTATTCTTACAATCGCTGTCATCTACTGCCCGACAAAAAGACGAGAAAAGACGATCACAACATTCAAACAACCACGGGGCACTCATCGAGCCAACTGTAAGAAAACTTGGCATAATAAAATCATGAGATGTGGGCACAATAAACAGGTGGTCAGAAAAACAATTTTAGATTACAAAAATTAAAAAAGGTGGTATTGAGTTTTGATATCATAGCATTTACATCAGACGCGACACCGTTGAACGACCTACTTGTAGTAACTCTAGAAAATCTGTAATGGTTCCGACAAGATAACGGATTCAAAGTTTGATGTAGATCCATTCCGGCCAACAGCGGTGCATGTGACAAGAAATAACAAAGTTCTAGTCGCAGCCGTGACAGAAGAAGAAATATTTGACAACGAAGGGAGAAGTGTGGTGTATGTTATGAGTTTAGACGGTGTCACAGAGTCTGTTTACGAACTTGATGAACAACGCCATCGCCAATTTACATTCGTTGGAGATATTGGTAGTACTAGCAACGAAAACATTTTTGCAATCGACTTTTCTGATATTGACAACGAAAAAGGAAGAGTGGTGATGTTGAATACGAAAGGAATCATCGAACAAATTTACACCGGTCACAAGAACGATTTTGGGCCTGGTACAGTAGTGGTAACACCATTAGACAATGTAATTATATCGAAGCCGGATGAAAACACTCTCCACATCTTGAACACTGATCTTGAACAATTGTTGTCAATTACTGACGCGTTATGACACCTCACAATTAGGTATTTCATCACCATACACTTTATCATTAACGATGGCAGGCCACTTTTAATTACTGCATATAGGGTGTTCGACCCCTAGCAAAAATGGCAAAGCAAAAGTATTCAAATTAAACGTAATTGGTTGTTAGGAAAATGAAACGTTTTACAGACAAAATAACTTGTACCAATAGTATATCAAAAAGCTGAATATTTCACGATGCCAAGGCGCCATTGTAAATAAACATGTTTATTATAGAATACTACATATATATTTTTTCCAGACAGCAAGCTTGGTAAGTTGTTTTGAAATGACAGTGTTAATAACACTACAGATATAGTGTTTGATACGTACACCTAACATGTACATTTTATCAACTGTTTAATGCTATGCCTATTTTTGCTTACCCATCATCGATAGTTTAAAATTTTACTTGCATGAAGTAAGTGAGAACCAAACCGTCAGTCTAAAACGAACTATCCAAGGACGATGGCAACATCGGAAAAAACAAAGAAACAAAGACATAACTTGAGCACGGCACAGAAAACAAAAATGAAGACACACACATATACAAAAATGAACATCACGGGCCCAATAAAATTCCTTGGATGCGATAAGTTGCACCGGTAGAGTAAGCATCCCCTGCTTCTTATAAGACACCTGTCGTGTTGAACATGTCAACTCCGGTAGTAAAGTGAAATCCGGTAGAGGAAAAACAAACTTAAGTTGTAAAGAGAAAGATCTGTTGTCATCTGGGAAACAGATATCCCATAGCGGTCCACAAGATCGTGATGTCGACTGGAAAACTTCTGTAGTGATGACTTCGGTAACACACCCTTGCTTAAGTAGCCTATTTGTAAGCAACCGATCTCTATCAAAAGCTGTAAATATGTATAGTAAAATATAAGTTCATATTATCCAATAAATCTGATCTATTTATCTTAAATTGTATAGCGTTTAGAAGTTGTTTTATCTGTACATAGCCATACGTTTTATATGATTGTTCTAGTTATATATTCATAATATCATCAATAGTTCACGCCACGATATAGCTGAAATATTGCTGAAGTTGGCGTTAAAGAACAATCAATCAATTAATCAATCTATCAAGGTAGTCACTTTGGTAAAACTAAACAATCAATAACTTGTTGTTAAAAGCAATGTTTCTATATTATATACAAAATTTTGGCTCTTTGTAACATATACCTTTATGTTAACAGTGTCCCATATTTCGTACTCGTGTCTTATCTTTGTCATCTGAGGAACATTGCGACTGTGTTCGGGTCATAATTTTGAATTTAAGTCTCGGAGATTTTTGCTTTCCGTATGGTCCACTGTTAGTTCCTTGATTATTTGCATACCTTCTGGACACTATTTTTGAAAGTTGTTATTATTGGACTGAACCTGGTATACATCTTCCGCATTATGTTAATTATTTACTCACAAGGAATAAATACATCAGTGCACTTTATTCCATCGGATTTTATTCCCTAGGGTATTTCGGTTTAGGATAAGTACCCTAGGGTAGAAATGTATTCCGGAATGAATTTTTGTGGCGGAATAAAGCCACTGTTACAAAACCACTGCCACTAAGTTTAGTTAAGATAGGGCGAAATCTTCAAATGTGTTTCCACACAAAGTGAAATGTTGAACTATGTCTGGTGTCGGTTTGTTTAGATAAGGTGCTAACACAATGGGCACAGTTTTCAAATTTTAATGTTTTTGGACCTATGAGTTTCGAAATGTTTTTGTGGGTTTTCTTCTGTAGATAATAAATGTTTTCACAAGACATTACTATGGAAGCCGTGAAGGGCTATTTGACTTTCAACTTTTGATTTACTACCTAAGCAGTTAGGGAACATTTTAATTTTCAACTTTTGACTATCGTCGCAGTACGAAAGCCCTCGAGGGAGGGACATAATTAGTTTATACTTACGACTTATTATTTACCACTTATTTGTTATGATACGGCTTACCGCAGAGCGCTCTCTAGTAAGCCGTATTTTTTTCAAAAGAAACATGGCTGACCACTCGGTGTTTTTTTAAAAGTCATCATACCAAAAGGCCGGAGGGGTAAGCTTATATAGACACACCAAGTCCGAGAGTGAGAACTACATATTAAGTGAAGGAAAACTGATATACATTCTTTAAAACTATTTCCTTGCTTATAATGTCATGAAATAAATATTTAACACTATAATCATAATTTATATCCTCATTGTACCCCACAAAGAATCTAATATATGATTTTAATAAGATAACTCCAATGAGTTAGTGGTATAGTGTCTTAAGAAATGAAACGGTCCTGGATGTTATCTATATGTCTCTGATTACACTATATACTGTACCATTGGATTGCCACAACTTCTCTATTGGACTTTTCTGGTGTTCCTTGCTTTGTATATATCGATTCTAGCATCAATAGCGGGAAACACATTCGATATCAAATTTTGTATTTTATTATTTTATTATTACCAAAGTTCGAAAGCATCTACTGCGAACTCTTATTCCCAAGGGCATCACAAACCCAGTCGTCTAGTTCTTTAAAATTTGGGCCTGCCCGAAAACCAATCACTTCAATAAGAATGGGGTAATAAAAATTACCGAACAGAATCGTCATTAGCCAAAGTCCAAGAGGCAAAAGGACGAAGCAGGTCAAAATTAACCGGAAAATTGTAGGCCGCAATATTACTGACTTGCTTAAAGCTTTTCAAAAGAAATGGTGTGTTAAATCGGGTTTATTAAACCTCCCCATTTCTTTGCGGTAGTGTCCGATAGCAACTGAACAGGAATTGCTTTTGGCGGGTAATGTTCATTCCAGTACTAAGTAAAATGATGCTGTGAAAGATCTGAGTCGGACGACTGTTTGGTAAATGTCATTTTCTAACCCTACGACAAAATCAATTTAAATCCATGTTACACTTTTTGGAATTATCAAACCCCAAACAAGACCAAGGTGAATGTATGAAAAACAAATTTATTTCTTGTGCACGGATATCACAACGACAAACATCTTCGTCAAAGATAAAACTAAAAACAACAGTGTAATATGCAAGACAAAAAAAAAACAAAAAACCCCCAAAAAAAACCAAACAAACAAAAACAAAAACAAAATAAAACAAAAAACAAAACAAAACAAAAAACAAACAAACAAATAAACAAAACAAAAGCACCTACAAAATTGTCAGCCGCAATGGTCCTTACTTGGTATAGGCATTTCAAAGGAAATGGTTGGTAAAACCGGCTTTAGGGCTCGCCAAACCTCCCCTTCAATTGCGGTTGTAGCAACTCAATTACTATTGTAAGGTTGTATACAGTAAAAAGACATCATCATCTCGGTATTAAGTAAAAAAAAAAGAATCTTGAAACAGTTCGGGTCGAAACTGAATTTTTTTAATGATCATATGCGATGGAATTTTTTGAAGCCTTGATTGATAAGGTGATCATGAAGGTACCTATGAGGAAGTCTGTATAATTTTTGCTAGTTCTCGCGAAACTCGTAGGCAGGAGAAGTTGGAATATTTCTGTCGATATAGGGGAATCAATAAATCGTCCCTTTTGTCGTAAATTAATTTAGTACTGATATAAACATTTTCTTCAAATTTGAGATGCAAGTCCAAAAAAAGATGTAGATTTAGTGGTTTCTTTCGTTTTCTTTATATCTAGTACTTGAGGGTATTTTGACGGGATCCATCAGGGACAATATATTCAAATCTATTGTCCCTGGATCCATTTAGTTAAAGGAAAGAACATCATCATATCTATAAATGAGATTGAAGGATCTAACATTTTTTTCTTTTACGGGTCCCTGATTAGAAATTCTAGTCTCATAGGAATATAAAAGCAAGTCTGCGAGAAGAGGGACACAATTATTCCAATTGGAATACCTATTAGCACCTCAAAATGTGAAACATATTATCAATAAAAAAATCTACCATACTGCACACCTGTTTTTCATGGTCGTAGAAGTTTTGGAAACCACAAAAATAAGAAGTATCATCCACATGCAAAGTCCTGTTTTATTTACCTTATTCCGATATTACTTTTTGGCCTCCATATTATTTGTTCTCGATCAACTTTTTTTTAATATTTGAAGAAATAAAGTTTTCGGAATGGCCATCTGCAGAAACTTGTCTTCTCTAAGTATCGGATACTATCATGGACAGTCGTGTATCGGATACTATCATGGACAGTCGTACAACATATAACGTTATAATGCAAGCCTTGCTTGAAATATGGTCCACATACAGTTTTATTAATAGATCTGCAAATGGGTTATGATTGCAACATCCAAAGAAAAGATGCACCATAAAAATTGTTAATATTCGGAGGATTATTTATAAGTTATACAAGTAAATTCGTACTTACATGTCTTATTCCAGTATAGATTTGTATATATATATATTAAATAACTGATTAATTTCGGCTTGGATTAAATTTATATAAAACCACAGACAATAGTAGAGAGATATTAAAGTTAGATAACAGATCTTCTGATGTAGATTGACTAACACGCGCCATTGCATGCCACTAATTCTTTCCATATTAATTGTAGTTTAAATTAAAACGTATATTGACCGCTATTACAATAGTAGGAAATTAAGAATCTTAAGACGTTTGCTGTAAAGATCAAATTAGGAATGGGAGATTATCTCTAGATTTGGCATTTAATTTGTTTTATATATCTATATAGGACACAAGTTGTATGTTGTAATGAATTGTTGAAAAGTATAATTTATGATGCAATGAAAGGAATGTGGTCGTGTGCTAGCATATTCATGACTGCAAAGTCGTATTCTTATGAATAGCTGTCGGTATATGTATAAGGGACAAGGCACCCGGTTCTCTGACACCTTTTCCTGATGCTTTTGAAACTTTGCAAAGTTGTTCTCGACACATCGAATATGTGCAATTCTACTTAGGCAGTTTTGAATAAAAAAATGTGTTTATCCATTGTTGAACGAGGTCATTTTTTATCATATTTAACCATTACTGTACCAAGTAATCTGAAACTCTGACATGATGCATCCAATACTTTTGAAACTTTCAACAATGGTTTCTGACACATTGAATACATTTTTCTGTCATTTTTGAGGCAATTTTGAATAACAAATGTCAATCTATCATGTGTTGAACCTAGCGACTAAACTGTTGTTTAATAAGGCTCATATTCTCCGCACTGAATTCTGAATTTGCATATTGATTTTAAGTAAGAACAAAATTCTACAAGACGTTCTGCTATAGATACCGACTATTGTTCAGTACCAATAGAAATGCAAATATCCATCCGCAAATAGAAACCCTATTAGTTGATAAAAATACAATGTCCCACCCTCCTTTATTGTTTTTATTTCAATTCCTCTTTTTTTTTTACACTACTCAAATGCATTAGAATGTGTTTATTTTTTTTTTTAATTCACATCAAGTTGTAATATTGTTACTGTTTTTTTATATTGCTGCTATAACATGTACGATGATTAATTATTATGTTGTAAGCTGTAGGGAGAGGGCTTATAATACAATAAAGGTTTTATAACTTATGCCTTTGCTTATTCTTTTGAGCAATAAAATATGTTTGATTTAAAAAAAAAAGGGTAAATGGCACAAGGGTGCAAAATCCGAGTTGCAACTTCAAATATTTTTTGACCAAGTTAATGTGGAGACCCAAATATTTCTAAAATTGTCAAAATATTATCTTTCCTACCTAATACCCAAAATTCTAAGAATTAAAAAAGGCCAAGCTTCATGTCTTGACATTTCAATACATAAATCACTGCGACCTCAACTTTGAACTGATTACAATTTCAATCAGTACGGGTTTTTAAAAAATCTGGTAGCAAAGAAAATACTAAAATTTGTTTGAATCAGATGTTACTTTTAAGCTATCATCGAGAAACCAAACATATTTGAAAATTTCAATCTATTTTCAGTCACCATGACCTTTGACCTACTTTCTTCAACATCTATTCTTTGTCTTAGTTTCATCGCCCAGACACCAATTTTGTCTTAAATTTTTAATTTATTTTCAATCATTGTGAACTTGACCTTTCGCCCCGAGTATTTCCCCCAATATTAATTGGGTTCTTCCCCTAATAGTATCCCAAAATATGTCCAAGTTTGATTTGAAATAAATCTAAACTTTTTATACGATCGCAAAAAAATTGGGGTCATATAATGATATGGCGCTGCCGTCGTCGTCGGTGTCTTTGTCTGTGTCGGCGTCGTTGTCGTCTGTGGACGCTTTTGTTTTTGGCCAATAACTTTAATTCCAGTGCATCCATCCTATGAAATTTTCACACACTTAGTGTACCTTGGCACAAAAGGAAGACTATGATTAGTTTTGGATTTTGTGGCCCTCCTGTTTTTGAAAAAGGGACCAAAAGGGGCAAAATTGTGTTTTTCACATAATTGGCTGTAGAATTTTTGTTATTTATCAGATTTTGATGGGGTTCATTTCACTGTGCTCCTGTGGAAATTTCCAATCAGTAGTATGTCAATGTGTTTCACGTCGCATGTACCGTTCATGAGATAAATGGGGCCAAAAAGGGAATCATAAAAAAAATATTATTTTTATTCCTAGTCCAAGTTTGATGCATTTTAAATGGATTCCTTATGAAAAATTAACATGGCGCTTAACTATTAGATTTTTGATAACTTTTTCCTTTCTGAGCTATTAGGGCCAAACGGGGCCAAAATTGCAAATGTGCAGATAGCATAAAATTTTTATATTTCATCGGATTTCGATGGGATTTTTTTCTTTATAATCATCTTGTCTTGAGCTTTCAGCAGTATGTAACGGATTTTTGTATCTTTTATCGTTTCTGAGCTTTAAGGGGTCAAAGGGGTCAAAATTGCAATTTTCACAAATATGTAAAATCTTTATTTCTCATCGGATTTAGATGGAATTTTTTCTCATTGGATTCGTCTTGTCATAAGCTTTCAGTTTTATGTCAACAGATTTTTCGTAGCTCTTAAGGTTTCTGAGCTTAAAGGGGTCAAAGGGGCCAAAATTGCAATTTTCCGAAATATTCAAATTCTATATTTCTAATTATTTTTTAATGTTTTTTGTTTTTTTATTCCTGTTGATTTAAGCTGTCAATAGTATTTCGACAGATTTAGCATAACTCTTGCAGGTTCTGAGCTTTCATGGATCAAAAGGGCTAATTTCTAAGTTCCCTAGTTTGTGTCCAGCTAATAACTGTGTCAATCTCCTTATTGTGTCCATCTAGTTATTGTGTCAAGCTCTTTACTGCGTCCACATTCTCTTTATATTACACTTGTTCAAATTGCAGTGGTCAACATGCTGCGGTCATATCATGGTGCGTTCGGCGTAGCCCTTTATTTGTGTTAGCTTCCGGAAACTAATTTTTCTTAATTTTTCCATCCATTTTCGGTCACTTTCAACTTGACCTTTGACCTAATTTATATTAAATCAATAGAGTTCTTTCCCTTCTAATTTCCAACGATATATCCAAGTTTCATTTCAATTTGATGAAAACTTTCTGAGTTATCGTCAAGAAACCAAATTTTTGTGAAACTTGGTCACTGTGACCTTGACCTTTGACCTTCTTTCTAAAAAATTAATGAGGTTCTTCCACTCCTGGTATCCAACAAGATATGAAAGTTTCATTTCAATTAGATGTAAACTTTTTGAGATATCATCCGGAAACAAATTTTTCTGACATTTTCAATCCATTTTCAGTCATTGTGACATTGACCTTTGACCTACATTCCCCAATATCAGTAGTGTTCCGTCACTACTACTAGAAAACAATATATTCAAGTTTCATTTCAATTAAACGTGAAATTTTTGAGTTAGTATCCGGAAACCAAAATTTTCTGAGATTTTAAAAATTTATTTTCGGTCAATGTGACCTAGACCTTTGACCTACTTTCGCCAAAATCATTAGAGTTTCTACCCTACTGGTATCCAACAACACATCCAAGTTTCGTATCAATCAGATTTAAACTTTTTGAGTTATCATCCGAAAACTATTTTTTTCTGAAATGTTCAATCTTTTTTCGGTCACTTTGACCTTGGTCTTTGACATACTACCTCCAAAATCAATAGGCTTTCTCCGCTCCTAGTACCCAACAATATATTAAAGTTTCATTTCAATTGGATGTAAACTTTTAAAGTTAATTATCACGCGGAAACCAATGTTTTACGCTATCCCACCCACCCGCAACACAAAACCAATGGCCGTGCATCTCTGCTAAAAATTGTCAAGTTGAAAGATCGAAATCATAATACATGACAATTATAAAGGAGAAAAAAATATGACCCGAATTACCCAAGTAATAAAGTAATACCAAAATCAACTGGCGAGAGGAGATTCGAACCAGCACCTGAGTACTTAAAGGGCTACTTATACCCTAATGGAATCATAGTCCACCAGCTGCGGCATCGACCCAGTGGTAGTAAACAACTAAATGCGGAATTAAAGAATAAATACATGTGCAACCCCCACCAGTGCATTAGTTTTTAGAAGGTGATCTTTTTAGTTTACTTGTATTGTTATTTTTGTACTCAGTAAGAAATTTAGCATTTAAAACTTTTTACTGTATTTACATAACAAATATATCTAATTGTACAAACCACTTAACACACTATAATGATATTTATATGAGTACCACACATTAAGTAAACAATACTACAGATTTTATGAAGATAATTTATCTCAATTGTCAACGGATTCATTTACATTGTATATTCTACAAATAAAAACTTTATTCTCAATTATCCACTATTGATTTGTTTTTAAAAGTACATTTTACATGTTGCCCACCTGGAAATTATGAAGTGCCTTTGATATTTTATCATGACGGTGCATTTTCTGTAAAATTGACAACTGCTGTAATTTCGGTTTGCAATTTTCATTTTGTATGCACCGGTTGTCTGTACTGTTCTATTGTTGCCGTATTTGATGTCTGCACTGCTTCGTGGCTTTCGCCGATTGTCTACACTGTTCTGTTGTTGTCGTATTTGATGTTCTACACTGCTACATGACTTCCGCCGGTTGTCTGTACTGTTCTATTGTTGCCGTATTTGATGTTCTGCACTGCTTCGTGGCTTCCGATGGTTATCTGCACTGTTCTTTTTGGCATGTCTCATGTTCTTAACTGCTACAGGACTTCCGTCGGTTGCCTGCAATGTTCTATTGTTGGCATGTCTCATGTTCTAAACTGCTACAGGACTTCCGTCGGTTGCCTGCAATGTTCTATTGTTGGCAGGTCTCATGTTCTAAACTGCTACAGGACTTCCGTCGGTTGCCTGAACTGTTGTATTGTCTGTGTGTCTACTGTTATAAACTGCTACAAGACTTCCGTCGGTTGCTTGCAATGTTCTATTGTTGGTATGTCTCATGTTCTAAACTGCTACAGGACTTCCATCGGTTGCCTGAACTGTTATATTGTCTGTGTGTATATTGTCTGTGTGTCTACTGTTATAAACTGCTACAAGACTTCCGTCGGTTACCTGCAATGTTCTATTGTTGGCATGTCTCATGTTCTAAACTGCTACAGGACTTCCGTCAGTTGCCTGCAATGTTCTATTGTTGGCATGTCTCATGTTCAAAATTGCTACAGGACTTCCGTCGGTTGCCTAAACTGTTGTATTGTCGGTATGTCTACTGTTATAAACTGCTACAGGACTTTTGTCTGCACTTTTGTATTGTCGGTGTGTTTGATGTTTTTAACTGTGCGATGTCTTCATTATTTTTATCTATTTGCTTTATTGAATTCTTTGCGTACAATAGGGAAAGCAGACAGGAACAGCAAACAAGCAAAATGGACTTGAAAAACTGAAACAAAAGAACCAACACACACACACACACACACATACACACACACACACACACACAAGTATACTCTGACAAAAGTCAGAATACTCAAGCTGAGTTTTAGTTATTTTTTCATTGATTTATATGAATCTAAATTTTGCATAGCCAATGGCCATTTTACTGATCTTTATTCCTGTAAAAATTGTCACTAGTATGAATGATAGGAACAAAACCGAAAATGCAATAAGAAGCAGTGATAGAGAGATACAGATTGGCAACTACTAAATACGTCAAGGGTGACAGACATATAGTACCGAGGATGCAACTGAAATGTTAAAAACACACTCAGAACTCTTCGATAGTTTTTGTGAAAGCTGATATCATAGGTAAATTTCGTCGGATTGTTATTTAAAATGGTGATAAGCAAAATAACCGAAAGTTTCGTTGTGGTAACAAGACGTTCAGGTCCTACAACCAATCCGTCCCTCCCTATCCGGCCCTGTACTTTCCGGCCTTATTCCAATCCAGCCCTGTCTGAAACTTATTTACCATGATAAGATAAACTTCAAATGCCAATTTTATACCATGGAAGGTTGAAATCATACTCGTGTACTTAAGGTTTTAGTTTTATGTTTGGGATTTTTTTATCAATAAGAAATAATACGACAAAACAACAATATATTATCAATTGGAAATATAGGGACGAATAGACCAAGGCCGGATTGTCATAGGGCCGGACTGTTGTAAGGCCGGATGATCTCCAAATCAGCGTTGTCAGTTACATATACCATTAACTACAAGTTGCTTATCTCTATAATGTCTCTGTAGAGAACAAATAATCAAAAATAATTTAAGTAGAAAGGCAAGAACTAGCTAAGGACATATACATGTAGTTGATTGTTCGATCCGTTTTCTGTATATAGCAATAATTCAGTGTTTTATGCATTTTGTATATTTTGAACAATGTGCATTTGTTGTTTTCTGTGGTATTCATTTGTTGAATTTGTAAAACTTTTGTTTTACATTAAATTTAGATTTGAAATATGAAAAAGAAAGGAAATGGGGTAAATGTCAAGGAGACAACATCCCATATCAAGGTTAAAACGACCAAAAACAAAACATCTAGGGGTCACCATATGGTCTTCAACACAGTGAGGAACCTCACACCATGTAGTAAGGCCTAAATGGCCCCGAAAAGGTAAAAAAGTGAATAAATCAATGGAAACAAGCCACATCCAATAATCCAAATATCAAGAAACTAAAATTTTATAAGAAGACAAGGACAAGCCAATGACCAACATATTCCTGACTTGGGACAGGCACAAAAATTGCGGTGGGGTTAAACTCGTTTTCTTGGATCCAAACCCTCCCCTATGTGTGGTGAATGGCTAAAAATAAATACACAAAAAGACTCACAGTAAAAATCAAACTAGAAAAAAGTCCAACTTATCAAGACGAGTACCCTTACAATGAAGTACATAAAACATGAAGACAATACATACAGGTACTGTCCGGACAAATGCTCGCAGTTACTGACAGCTAGCTAAGGGCAAAATTTCCGTTGACTATGATATCAAGCCTTCTTACATATGAAATTTCAATTGAAATACTTCTAAATAGATTTGGTATAACAACATCATTAATTATGAAAGAAGTACATGATATTGTGCAATGCCAAATACTGCAAATGTTTACATGTTCATAAACTTAAGAAAATGCGATAAACAGACCCATACCTGCCAACCACCAAAATTACTGCGGTGGGTAATGACCCAACATTGTGCATTCAAATGTTGGGTCATAACACGCGGCGGCATTTTTTTCAAAGTTAAAATCTGTTTAAAACAATATAAATATCAAAACTATCAAGGTTGAATTTGTTAAGTAAAACTGAATGCCCTTATTTTATGGGCTCTTTAATTAAGAAATAAAATATTCTTATTTTATTCAAACATATTTATTTCTAGCTTGCATTGTACTCCATGCATACAATTTTTGTCAACAAAGGAAATTTCTTTTTGTGTGTAAACATGTCAATTTTTTGACATAGTTCTCCCCAAAATTTATCAACTGAAGTCCAAAGTCGTTCATCAGCTGATAATCCATGAACTCACTTGCTACTTGTCGAGTTCTTTTTCTTGTAGACATTAGAATCTCAGACCAATTTGACCAACTACAATATATTATTTATCATTAAGTTTGTTTTTATTTAGGCTGAAACTATGTTTTGTAGCAGTTTAAGTTCTGGTTAACTTTCAATTCATGAATGATGTCTTCAAGATGAAGAACAATAATACAAGCGTTGTTCCACTGCTTTATTTTCCCTGAATTCATTGCGATTTTGTCTCATATTGCTGCAGATCCCTTTATTTTACTCTTGACTGGACTTAGTATATGACGTCTAAGATAATAAAATGCCATATATCCAGTAGTGAAGTTTGCAATTTAAAGCCTCATACAAATTCTTTTGTTCCCAAGCCGACTGGTAGTTTCACGTTTAGTTGGATTCACTGTGCAGAGTCCAAACAAAGACCTTTTCCTTATAAATGATTTATTCAATCTTATTACTTAATCACCCGTTTCAGGTGCAAAGAACTCACAACCTTCACTTTTTGTTTACATTGCCGGGTTATCGGCACCCTCGCCAGATTGAACAATTAAGAGTTTACACTTCAGTGAACATGCGCGGGAAAATATTACAAATAAATAAGGGTCTCATNGGTAGTTTCACGTTTAGTTGGATTCACTGTGCAGAGTCCAAACAAAGACCTTTTCCTTATAAATGATTTATTCAATCTTTATTACTTAATCACCCGTTTCAGGTGCAAAGAACTCACAACCTTCACTTTTTGTTTACATTGCCGGGTTATCGGCACCCTCGCCAGATTGAACAATTAAGAGTTTACACTTCAGTGAACATGCGCGGGAAAATATTACAAATAATTCTGTATGCTGCTGTCGAATAAATAACTGGTTACATGTTTGTTTTAGGTACTGCTGTTATTAGCTCGATCTGAACTGGTATATGTAACAATAAAAAAATATTCGGAAAGCCTACAATTTTTCTCCGGAATCATAACAAAATGTCCAGATATTAGTCCGCAAATAGAAATAGTTCGTAAAATGTGACATTCAAATTTAAATAGAAAGGTGAACTACAGATGAACCTCACCAAAAGATTGATGTCCAAGCATGTATTTAGCGAACTGCAAAATTTGAAAATAAAATATTTGGCAGAACGAATTTAGCATCGTAATAGAGTACCATAATTTCAGTTCTGTTGACAGCCAATTCGACAACTTAGTGCATTAAGAAGGCCGAAAATCAAAACGTGCATGTATTAAAAAAATCGACAAGAAATATCTATTGTGCCAGAATAGTATGAGGTCAGAGCTTTGCACTAGGGAGATACTCCTTAGGTTTCTATAGCATTTCTGCAATTTAGGCTTCATATTGTAACTTTGGAACGACCTGACATCAAGTCATTACGTATGGCCTTCTTTGGTATTAACATTGATTTTTTGATAGGGTCTTTGCATTTTAACTAAACACTTTCTAAATTACTAAAATCAGTATTGCATGGACACGGGTTATGTATTCCGGTATATACATGAAATCATTATGCTAAACTCCTCACAGGAAGGGATCTTGATGGAAGCTGTATACTGAGGGTACATAACTTAATTTGTCAGTTGGTAATGGGTCTGGAGCTGGCATGTCAGTTAACTGCTAGTAGTCTCTTGTTATGTCCGTATATTTAGTTCTTTCAGTTTCATTTTTAACAATTGACTCAGTCCTGTTGCCAACTGAATTTTACTGTTGTTACGATTGTTTTTTT
>MJUU01041103.1:76845-98148 GCA_002080025.1 Modiolus philippinarum
TGAGGCTTGTTTATCATCTGAGTTCATGTAAACCTGTCAATACCTATTTCAGAATGGTCCAGTCTTGTCGATAATTGTGCGCCGAAAATATTATCCCTTTAAAAGCATGGAGCATTTTTAAAAAGTATTTTTTCTATCCATTTGTATAGGAAATCATCAAACTAAAAGAAGTTCTAGAAGTGTACAATATTTTTATACAACCATGCAAAATCCGGTGCCGAAATATGCAATATTAAAGTCAACAGAAGAGAATTTCCATTATCTAAAGGAAGTGAAACAGTCTGTTAAAATGGTTACAACATTATTTTATCAATGCCTTATCAAGTATAGCTAGTTGGGTATCATGAAATGGACAAAATGAAAATGACATTTTTATTAAATTAGATGATTAACTTGATATTGAAATTGTCACACAAAGAATCTAATGACAATTCTGACGATCATGTTAATTTAATATACTATAAATATTTAAGTTCATACAGAAACAAGAGATAAAAATTTGCGAACATCAACATGACAGTTCTATCATCACTTAATATTTGTATCACTTTAAACATTATTTCCGTTTAAAAATTTATGATTCCAGGTGATATTTATACGGAATATATTTCTATTTTAACAGGTGAGAAATCTATGACAAAACCTGTATATTGATTCAGCTGTTAATACCAATATATCTACTTTGTTGACATGACGGAACTTAAGTAAGTAGTTATATTTTGTAATGAATTTCTGAAACATTGAAACAAACAAACAAAATTATTGTAGATAATGTACGGTGCAACTGATGTATCAGTCCACCCTCGTTATATCGCCACCTTTGGGACCAGGGAAAATGTAGGCGATATATCGAGGGAAATAAATAATAAAGATATGACTTTTTTTTTTAAATGGACCTTGAAAATGGTTGAAATTGGTGAGGGACCGCCATTTAAGAGACAATATGTGCTGTACATAAACGGCACATATTGTCGTAGGCGACAATATGTGCCGGTATTGTCAATATCATAAAAACGTCATTGAAGGCGACAATATGTGCCGTATATAACGGCATACATTTATCAATTATGAAATATGCAAGTATTTGTACCGTTTGAATCTGAAATTGTTCAGTTCACGTCGATGCGTTTTTCAACACTTGACAGAATGCATTCTGTCTGCAATTGAATGACTGGAATTGTTTTAAGGAGATTATTATGAAGTCTCGTTTTGTTTCCGTGACTTATTATTTAGTCTTCCAAACGATGTTGGGAGATTTTTTTTTGAATTTTTGTTGCGTTTCTTATGATTATTTTTCGTCTATATTTCTATTGTCTTAGGGCCATTAGACCTAGAGGAAACTTGGTGGCATATTAGACCCATAAATCTAGATGTGCAATCATCCAAATTTTTCAAAGGGTACTTTTGGGCGTATCAAAAGGGGTAGGATTGTCCTATAGTAACTTCCATATAGAAATTTCACAAGAAATACCGTTGACATGGAAACCATGCAAAAAATTTGAAATTTTGAGAAAACTGTATTTACTGTTGATCATTGTATTTTCATTACAGGCATTTGCATCACCTAGGTCTGCCCACATTTAAACGTGGCATTAAATACGGAACTTTCGAGATAGGAACTCTCGTGTAATTGAAGGCGAAAACGATCTCCTTAAATACCAGTGAGACGGAGTGACAGGATTCTTGATATATTGAAATAAATACAAACCACCTAAATAACAAAATATTTATGAAATTGAAGTGTATACTTATAATTGTTCCTACATGACAAGTCTTTAACTAATTTTTCAATTGACGAAAAACAATTAACGTGAAGCGCCACAACAGATTGAATATAAACCGCCCTTAGCTCAACAGTGTTAATTAATTAGTGATTCCCTCTCAATGAATGGATGTATTGATTTTTTTCGAATAGAATCAGAAATATATTCCGGTTTGAACACTACTCAGAAGTCCTGTATTGGTTGTAATGGATGATGGAGCATTTGTTGCCAAGTTAGAAACCTATAATTTTGAGAACAACGTGTTTTCTGCTGCATATTATCTTTTGATTTCCTCTATATGTATAAAGGAAATTATAAAGGGATCCCCTGTTAATTTTGTTTTTCGAAGGGATTTCCCCAGAAATCTTAGATCGAAGTTTATTTTGGAGTTTTTCTTGTAACGGTCTGCGAACACAGTCATAGCTTGTTATGTCGCCCCAGACGTAGTCGGGACGACATATTGTTTTTGGTCCGTTTCTTTGTTATTAAGTCGCCCAAACAAAGTTTGGCAGGTCAATTACTCAGCGATGCATGATCAGAAGTTAATGAAACTTGACATAAAGTTGGATCACTATATGAAGATGTGCGTTTTAATATATTTTTTTCAAAATGGCCGCCATTTCCAAGATGGCCGCCAAAATACATCGAAATTTAAACTTTGTCGGATTTCAACGAAAATTAATTTCTAAGTAGATTTTGACGCTGCGAACAGGATGGAATCATCGAATTGGCTGCCAGGGGCGACATCAGCTATTGCTCGCCATTGCAAATCTAGTTATTTTTACGCTTCTTCTTGTCATCATCTTGTCCGGTCAAATTCTCAGAGACTATTAGCCCAATCATTCCCAAACTTCACAGGATGGTAGATGTCCATCCCAAGATGTGCATTTGGGTATTCAAATTATCAAAATGACCACCACCATTGGTCACTTTGAACTTTGACCCCAAATCTTAATATTGGATTAACTCAGAAACTGTAAAAGATAACTGATAAAAAGTAATGACAAAGATGTTAGTTAGGTCATGACAAACCTTAGTTACATTTGGACCGAAATTCTGCGGTGGACCGTTCATGAGTTATGCCCCTTGAAAATTTCGTCACACCCTTAAGTACATTTTTCTCGAAAACAGTTAGAGATAGAAACCTGGAACCTTTTCCATTCAACTTAGGGGATATGTGTTACATCTAAAAATGCTAAGGTCAAAGGTCATTGGTCACTTTGAACTTTGACCCCAAACCTTGTTATTGGATAATCTCCGAAACCGTAATAGATAGCTGATTAAATGTAATGGCAGAAATGTGTGTCTTGTTGAGATCTACATTTGTTACTTTGGGTCCAAACTTATTGGACCAACCATTTTTGGTCTATGGACCGAAAACCGATTTTTTATGTCCGAGTTTGGGTTTTTTGGTTATAGCTGAAATACCATTTAAGATACAAAGAGACATTCAATACAAAAAATGTAAAGGAAGATGTGACCTTCAAAATGAGGTCAAGGTCAAAGTTCAAGGTCATAGACAAAATTGTATTTCACATAAAATTATCAATTAATGTTCATATTAAGCTTAAATTGTTGATCAATTATGAAAATATTATGACACAACTTCCGGGAAAGATCTATCAATTGTTTTTCGAACAATTGACGTACTAGTTTTCACAAAAATGGGTGGTCAAAATTCAATGAAACTTGTATGAATTTCAGTGTTCTTTTAAATTTTGATATAATTACACACCATAGAGGAAATGCCTTGCTTCATAATATATAAACAGAAATGATTTTTCTGATGCAATTACAAAGTGTGTATAGAATCAGGATGTGTTTTAAGACACCAATTCTTAAATCCAACACCGATTGTTTTTTCAAAGAACATTAAAAGAATTAATTCTGATTGGGCGACTTCTGTGTTTGCTTGCAAACATATTATCACTTGTTATTTTTATTATTCTTTCTTCCACCTATTTTTGTCCGGGCATGTTCTCAGAGATGCTTCAACGGAACTGGTTCATATTTGGTACAAAGTTGGATCACCTTACGAAGTTGTGCCTCCACCAAAAAAAAATTCAAAATGGCTGCCATTTTCAAGATGGCTGCCAAGTTACGTCAGCGCTTTGAATTTGTCTGATTTCCATAAAAATCATTAAATCTCAAACATGCCTTGACAGAATTCATTCACATTTGGCAAAAAGTTGAATCACCTTAAGAAGATGGGCATGCAACAAAAAAAAAATTTCAAAATGGCCGACATTTCCAAGATGGCTGCCAAAATACGTCAAATTTTCAACTTCTACTGATTTCAATGAAAATTGATTTCTAGGTAGATTTTCACGCTACAAACAAGGTGGAATCATCGAATTGGCTGCCAGGGGCGACATCAGCTATTGCTTGCAATTGCAAATCTAGTTATTATTATTATTCTTTCTGCATCAAAATTTGTCCGGGCCAGATCACAGATATCTTTCATCTAATTGTAATGAAACAGGAACATGGATATTAAAGACTTGTTGTGCAGGAAGGTCTATGAATTTCCAAAATGCCACCGTTGCTATGGAATCGGCAAAAAAGTCGGGAAAATCGACACCATTTTGAACAATTTGTCCGGGGCAGATCTCGCAGACCACACATCAGATTTGAATGAAACTTAGCATTAACATGGATACCAATGTTTGGTTGTGCAAAAAAGTCTGGATGGCAACGACAAAAAATGCGGGTAATTGAGTCCTGGGCAAATATGAGTAAAACTTAGCTGGAACATAGATCTACCAAAGTATTGTTGTTCAAGAAGGTCTGTGGTTTTAAAAATGGCACCGTTACTATGGAAACAATAAAAAACGCAGGAAGTTGACAAAATTGTTTTACGATTTCTCCGGCGCAGATTTCTCATCAAATTTGAATGAAAATTAGCAAGAATATAAATATTAATGTCTAGCTGTGCAAGAGCGTCAAAATGGCACCGTAACTATGAGAATTAGTGTTTTTAGTCTAAAAATTTCATGGCAACCGTTGCCATTGAAATGAAAAAAAAGGGTACGGAAATTAAAAGTGCTCAGAATTGTATAAAATCTGACAGAAAATTAATGTAGCATGTAGGAAATCTGCTTTTAGTCTAAAAAAATCAAAATGGCGACTATTGTCAAGGGAACAGCAAAAAGGCAGGTATATTAAAAGTCTTTAGAATGGAACGAAAAATTTTCAGAAAGCTTGTATAGTATATTTGGAATTGGTTTCTAGTCTCAGATAGTTCAAATGGCACCATCACCTGAATTGGTTATCAGGGGTTTTAGCTACAGAGCTGTCGGGCGCGTCCCTAAGTGGTACATGTAGATTATGGAATACCCTGCCTATGCGGGGTAGTCAGGTCATAAGAAAAGCCTGACGTCGAACCATTTTTTAGAGAACCGCCACTCTGTGTGCAGTATAAAGACCGCTTCTATATATTTCTAAGAAGAGCAGATTCACTGGGGGCGAATATAAGGCGAAATTTCTTGCCCCTACCCATTTCTAGCATTTTCCAATGGCAATCAAAACTCGTTGCCCTGGTTTACTTCTACCTTATTTTTTCTTCTTTTACTTATAATTTCTTTAAATCTATTAACCTGTCTTTGTCACGATAATGCTGGAATATTGCTCCGTGGACGTTAATTTCCAACTTATCAATCAAAATTTCGACTTTTGTCATAACAAGTGGAAATGAGCCGGAAAACTCAAACCGCTCAAAATTGAGTGAAGTTGAAGGGAGATGGTTTGAAAGAACTGATTTGAATTTCTTAAGTCTGATTTTGGAGTTTGTTTTTGAGACTAATGTATCGGCATCATGATACAATTATAAATATTGATAACTTGCAGCTCAGGAGGCTGAGCAGTTGTGCAGATCTTTCTAAAGGACTTTCCAGATCTTTCCAAAGGACTTTCAATTCCCTTAACTTACGACCAGAAAAATATTAAGAGATCTCAAATTAAAATGCTATTGGCATATAAACCATGCTCGGACATTTTAACTCGATTTCCTCTATCAAGCATTACTAGTATATAAACAAGCAACAGATAGAGTAAAACGTGGTCAAACTGATCGTTTTGGTCATTAGGTTTTAAATACTAGTAAGTTGACTTAATTATTGTTATAGCGATCAATGCAACTTTTTAATCAAATATGAAACGTATAACTCACAATGTCGCAATAAACACACACATCACAGCGACCGAGTTCGTTTCCAATGCAGGAGATATGCCAGAGGCCAGGCCATTTTTAAACTCCATTGCTTCAAAGGACCATTTTTCCTATCAAAATCAAGCAAACTAAATGTAATTTAACTATCCGTCAAACAAATTGCAACTATTGCCATAAATGGAATATACGGGCGAATTACAAATTTAAGAATTTTTTTAAAAACACATAAAAAGGTTAAAAAGGTCAATATGACAAGAGCCACTGAGCCTACCGTAAATAATGATTTACCTTTATTGAAGTAATTGCCAATTACCTTGCTGATATTCCCCATTTTTACCCTTTTAAACAAGTTTTAGTTAATATCAGATGTATTGAATAATCAAAGGATATGATATATATGGAAATGAGACATAATCTCTACACAAAAAAAAATAAAATAAAAATAAATAAATAAATAAATAAAAATGATAAAAAAAATGGTAAAACAAAGCAATGAAACAACTCTAATGTTCTTCATCATGAAGTCAACACGAGATCATGTAAGTTGCGTATTACTTGATCTTTAGGTTCAGATGCAAAATAAACACTTTGTAAGGACACAATCCCGTCTGTTATATTCTGTTACTGTATACATATACTTTCGGTGTTAAATACCAGAATAGGTGCATCCTGATAGCTTACTTTTTATATCATGTAAACCTGTTGATTTTGATTCCACATTAATTTGCTGCATCTGCAAATATCAAAAGGATTAAGTTTTAATAAATCCATTCGGTGGTTCTCTAATTACTAAATACCGAAGTTACTGTAAATTTATTTTCTGCATATGTGCATTTCGACAACTTATGTCTCTTCAGTGCTGATAAGATCTAAACGTTTGGTAGGCCATAAAATCAAAAATGTTAAAAAGCTGATAGAGAACAAATACCCAATATAATCTAAATGTTAAGCCAAAATCAGCTAAGGACAGAGCTTTGCATGAGGGAGATACTCGTTAGTTTTCAACAAAATTAACAAAAACTTAGATATTGCAAGGTTCGAAATAAAATCGACTTTCGGGTCAGCACCGAAGTACCAGTGCGAAGTACTGACTATTGGGCTGGTGAATACCCTCGGGGACTAACAGTCCACCAGCAGAGGCATCGAACCATTGGTAAGAAATTACTAAATACCGAAGTTACAAAATGTACATAAATCTTTGTATGAATTTTAAACAGTGAAATGCTAAACTAAGTTTCCGGCTTACAGCAATGTTGAATAAAATTTTCTACACATTTCTTGTGACTTGAACTCCTCCATGTCTGGATTTAGGAATTTAATTTTGCTATTAAATTGTTACGTACTGTCTGATATGTGCAATAAACTTTCGGAACAGACGAAAAACAGGAGTCAAAAAGGGGTCAATTTTCACTCTTTATATGACTAAAATTCGTCCCATACTTTCAATTTTTGAATGATATTATGCAAGGACTATTGTGATCAGTCAAGTGGTTCCAATAAGACAAGTGGTCAAGCCGAGAAAAAACCCCAACTTTAGCTTTACATAACTCCTGGTTGGAAAGATTTTACGGCAATTATCTCTGTTGTAGGTCACTACTTCATGCTCAATTTATAACATCATAAATCAGACTGAAAATTCAATTTTTCACTTGCGAAATCTTCTAGTCCTTTACTATTTGGAACTGCGATTCCAGTGTAAAAAACGCCAAAACGGGTGATTCAGTTCTAAAAATTAACAAATTCGGAACATTGTTAAATCCCCATAGAGTCCCTTCAAAATTCGTTGTCCTCGAATATAGTTCATATTTATTTAGTTTATCACTTCATTTTGTTGTACCTATATGATTGCTCCTTTTGTTTTAGTATGTTTTTTGGCTTGATTGAAAGAAGGGACAATGGAAAAACAATTCTAGCAATATATAACACAAAACAACACATAACAACTCACAAGATAGAGATAACACTCGAAAATCGAACAGGCAATGACTATGTAACAGGGTTTCCGCTGAGCATGGAGACGTATGCATGTATGATAATGATGTGATTTCACATCTAGCGACTCATTTCTAGCAATAGATAACACAAAACAACACATAACATCTCGCAAGATAGAGAAAACGTGCGAAAATTGAATAGGCAACGAATAGGTAACAGGTTCCAGTGGAGCCTAGAGGCGTATGCATAGTAGAAGTTATTTTAAAACTGGCGACAATATGTGCACGGGCGACAATATGTGCCGTAACAAGCCTTACGGTCGACATCACGATCTTGTGGATATCTGTTTCTCACATGACAACATGTCTTTCCCTTTAAGAGCTTAAGATTGTTGTTTCCTCTGCCAGATTTTGCATGTTCAACGCGGCATGTGTCTTATAAGAAGCAGGAGATGCTTACTCTACCGGTACACCTGATCTCACCCATGTTTTGTATTTGGTCCGTGTTGCTCATCTTTCTATGTGTATTTAACTTATATTTCTTTGGTTTTTTCTGTGCCTTTCTCATCTTCTGTGTTTGCTTTTTCTTATGTTACTATTGTCCTTGGATTATTCGCGTTCCTTCTTTTCTCAATTCGTTTTGGATATAAATTGACGTGATTTTGGAATTTCTCCTTTCATCATTTTTGCTCGGTATTCGTATGCCGATGTATTTATACTGACGATTCGGTTCTCACATACTTTTCAATAATTCAAAGTTTCTTAAGGTTCTTCCTGAAGTAAATATCTAAGAATATGATGTAAATTATTTTCAGTGCTGTCGGTATTTTTCTTCCGATGCATTCCACCGTTCCATTATTTCTATGTTTTTCTGGATCTCTTCTGAAGTAAATATTTAGAAATATGTTGTAAAGTATGTTTTTCATACCCGTGCTCCGGTATTCTTCTTCTGATGTATTCCATCTTTCAAGATTTTTCGTGTTTCTTTTGATTTCCCTTGAAGAAAGTATTTTGCAAGGTATTGTAAAGTATGTTTTTCATTATTGGTTGCCGGTATATTCCCTCTTTTCACTAATTCAATGTCTCTTTGGATTTCTCCTGAAAAAACCTTTTAGCACTGAATTGTGAATTTTAGAGCTTTCAATACACGGACAAAGTACTCTCTAAATATTTTTCATCTCATTTTATGGGATCTAGTAGTTTTTTATGTAGTTTTTATTATTTTTTTTTAAACACTGGGCCCGAAGAAGGTCAACGTTTCAATTTGTTCTGTCGAAAATCTTTTGATACATCCCCAAAATACTTATGAAAATTAGTGAAGTTCTAATTACCCCCTTGTTAGTTTAAAGGCACAATGTTTCAATAAAAGAAAATCTAGCAAGACTCTTGTAAAAAGTAAACTGACTCATTCTGATAACTTATATTTCAAATAAAATTTGACATCAATTTCAACAGGACAAAATGTGATAACCTTGATTAAACTATAAATTCCATTTAAAAACAAAATGATAAAAATAATAATGATTACAATAATTATAATAAAAAGATAATAACAGTTATAAAGTAGGTAAAAACGTCATTCAGACCACATTTGGCGTTTGCAATAAAACAATAATAGAAGGCTACACCGAGCATGATAGGTCTGCAGCATGTCGACCTTTGAAATTTAAGTGTATTTCAAAATGTAGACACAGTAAAGATTTTGACACAGATCAGCTACCAAAGCCTACAACAAGAGGAATCCAAAGAATTTACATATTTTGAAAATTTGCAGTTTTAATCCCCTTTACCTCATATAGCTAGGAAACGGTAAGAGCTGCACCAATCCGTACAAACTACCGTAATCTTACAATAAGGGGAAACCCCCATCGAAATCCGATGAATAATAAAAATTTTAGATAATCTGCACATTTTCAGTTTTGGCGCCATTTGGTCCCTCACAGCTCGAAAAGAAAACGAAGTATCAAAAATTTTTATGGTTAAGTGCCATGTTAATTTTTCATAACTACATCAAAATCGGACTAAAACGAAAAATGAAATCCTTGAGACTTGTCCCTTTTAGGCCATTTATCTCATAAACGAAACAAACAAACAACATGGAATCCGTTGACATAATCCAGATTGAAAAAAAAATCATCAGGAGCACATTGAAAGAAACCTATTCAAAATAAGATAATTTATATTCAACAGCCAAATATATGAAATTGATGTAAACATTCAATTTGGCGTTTTTGAAAACGGGCATTTCCGGAATACTGGAAACCCACCCCAGCCTTTCTTTGGAGGCAAGAAACATTGTGTTAAAATTTCATAAGGATTGATCAATTAAGGTACCTCACGGAAACGAAGCGTCTAAAGACGTCGCAGACGACTCCAGTATCATACGAATATACGAACTCAATGTTTTTTTACAGTGACTTGAGACTGAATAAAAAAAACCCTATAAAATGTAATTAATAAAAAAGCTAGGTATTCGTGGCCAGCATACTAAATAATACGACGATAAGAAATAAACATAATATAATGCAGTAAAATAGTGATTTGAAAAGCACCTTAAATATCACATATAGCACCCTAAAAAACACATCAAATATCAAGTATATCCAAATCATGGAATAACAAAACTGTAAGAAATAGACAAATAGCCCATAAATAGTTAGTCTGTCGGCTACATGATCAACAGCATGGTTATTTTGCTTCAAATCTTTCAAATCAGAAAATTTGTTTTCCAGGTTCATGGTATTGCTCATGACAGAGGCAATTTTTATGGTCCTTATGTTTTAAATCGGTCTGTAACGAAATAACGGTTCGATTGAGTTCGGATATTGCTTTACTACACGAACATACTTGTTTTCGTTGATATATCACTTGTTCCATACTAGTAAAACCTTCTTTTAGGTCACGGAGCTCATCATTA
The DNA here is from genome assembly GCA_002080025.1 of Modiolus philippinarum. NCBI lineage: Eukaryota > Metazoa > Mollusca > Bivalvia > Mytilida > Modiolidae > Modiolus > Modiolus philippinarum. The sequence goes on from MJUU01041103.1 coordinate 87,628, forward strand.
CGTGCGTCCATTCTGTCTTGTAGTTTCTTTTTTTCCTTTTCGAGAATAGTGTACTTTTGTTTCTGTATTTCCAAAGTATTTAGAACTTGTGTAAATTTCTCCATTAACTCCCCGTAATTCTTATCCAGTGTATCTATCCTTTTCCCAATATCCTTTGTTGTTAACACTTGTTTTGATGCATCTCCTTCAATATTTGACAATCTGAATTGTATTTCTCTCGACAAAGATTCAGAAGTTTTTTCAATATCGTCACGCAGTTTGGCTTTATCAGCATAGTATTCCTCAACAGTCATATACATGGCTTCAGAAGATTGTTGTCCAGCTATAGATGGATTCTGATCCAGCAATAATACGGTCGATATTCCAAGCAAAAAATACGTTAAAATAACCCAAACCATTGTACAGACGCTGGGTGTTGAAATTTGTATATAAAATGTTTATCTTGCATTATCGTAAATTGCACTTGGTATGTATTTACATTACTTAAGATATATAATCTTTTGAAAAGATAATTATAATAAATACTTTTTCTCAGATACTTTAGCTGATCAAGTGTCAATCAGTATTTGTAATGCTGAGGAATATTTGAAAAATACATGCATTTGAAATTAAAGATTTGAATATGCAAAACCTCTCATTTACATGTCACTGTAATTCTCATAACGACTTAATTTGTAAGTGTCATGTTGATATAAGACCTAGGGCTGAAAAATTGAACTGTCCGAAATGGGACCATCCATTTGTTTTTAAAGAAAATAACGAAAAATCCAATCTAATTAAAATTAGACCTACCAATTTTCCCCTACAGTCACTGCATGGTAGATCTAACAACACCCCATTTTAATTTCTGTCTCAATAATTCATTCGAAATCCATGGCTTAATGTCTTCAAAATCATGTAAACTGGATTCTGATTGGTTGATGTCAAAGGTCATAGAACTGAAAGTAAAATGGGATGTAGTTAGATCTACCAGAGAACAATTTTTAGATCTAATTTTAATTAGATTGCGAAAAATCTTGCATTTAAATAACACTGTTGTGGCCTTCACGATTTGGCCTCGACAATAATAGCAGTAGTATCCCCTCTAATATTATTAAAGAATATAAAAATATTTAAAGCCGTAAACGTGTAATATTTCGTGTCTCCGTGACCCTTCCTCAGACACATATTAACTGACATTTGAATTTAATCAGTCTTATACAAATATGTCAGATACACAAACCAACAAAATTTCAAATTTCAAATTTTCATCTTATCAGATTAAAATAAAAAATCAAATTAAATCATATGAATATGCTAAAAATATTTGTGACCACTGTTATTGATTTAATGTATTATTTATATATATATATATGTAAACTTAAGAGTCACAATAAATAAAATGCATACAAAATTTAAATTGTGTGATATTACAAGTCTCCATGACTCTACATCAAATACATATCCACTGAAAAAAGATGTATTATATCAAATACACATACAAGCAAGAATTTAAATTTCGACTTTTTATCTTCGAAAAAAAAAATAATAATAAAATAAAGTATTAGGAATCTGTGTCAAGCACAATCTTGAACTTTTTGCAGTAAAATATTTGTCAAAACTTGTTCTGATTTTTTTTCTGTAATTTACTTGTAAGCTTCATGATTCTTTTTATTACAAGCGTTCGTAATTGAAATATCCACACACTTTCTGCTTTTTCCTTCCTTCTCCTTTGTTTCGGATCGAATCCACTTCGATGCTTTGAAAGAACCCGTCAATAATGTGTTTAGTGTTTCTCAGATGTCGTGTAAGTGGACAAGTCCTACCTTTTTCAAAATGATCTGTGGCTATTGAATCTGAGGTTAAAGTTAGCTTCACTTTTCCCGAGTATCAGAATATGAGTAAATATTTGGATTCAATGCTGGAATTTCTAAACATGTCCAATTTTGCAACAAAGGTACTAAAAGTGTTGATATCAGCAAGAGTTGTCATATAAACATCTGGTCATTCCATAGGGATTAAAGGAAACCTGTTCTAAACTAAAAATCTTTTCTTTAAAGTTGATGTCTCAAGTATATATTATTAGTTTTTGTTCTTTCAAATGAAAAAAGTCAGTAGGGGGAGAAGTGACTGTTTTCTGGGTCATTCTCGATAAGGGTCCAAATCCTATTGACAATAGCACTGAGTGTTCTCATATCAGAAGGATAGAATACAAACAGCAGGGTTCTGAATACTTAGTCAGTTTCTTTGTACCGTAGGAGACCTGTTCGGTCAACATTTTGTATTTTTGAAATGATTCTTTTATTTGTTTTGGTATTCCCGACTTTTAACTTCAAGGTGTTTGTTCATTTCCCTTATTCTTTGGTTTTGATATATCCAGTAGAACAAAATTAGCTCGGTTCCTTCAATACACTGACTGTACAAAATTTCTACTGCGACTTTAAGGAGATGAAAATTGACGTTTGTCTGTTTTGTTTGTGTGAAGGTCACTTATCATGGCTCAGTGTTTTAGAGTGGTTAAAGTATCTTAAGATGATATTTTCTGATGTTATTTCAAATGTAAGCTTTATACTGGAATGAAAGTCTTTGGGTCATTGTAGTATTGGATAAAAGTTTATTCAGCTTATTCCATTAATAGATATCAGTCACCTGTGAAAAATATTCCATTAATAGATATCAGTCACCTGTGAAAAAAATTGAAGTTTTGGTCCGAACTTGTAAAAGCTTTGGCCAAGGAAATCCACCTGCTTGTGATAATTATCGTTAGCTTTTCTGCTGTTTTTGACTCCAATTGCCAACAAAAACTTCTAATTCGATATAACTATTCATTTACGTCATTCCAAAGTGACCATGCACAACTGACACCAAAGCAAATGCATTAAAAGGCAATGACCGAAGTTTTTCCGTAGATACGCATTAACATATATTTAAAATTCCTTGCACCTACTATAGCCGAAAACTACAATCACAGGCCACAATTCACATGCACACTGCACTAGAAAAACACTAATGAAGATAAGAGACAAACATAAATAACGATAGGAACTCGGGATATCCGGACTTGGTACCGACACTAGCAAAAGCCAGCGGTAGGGTTAAACTTCCTTTCCCCCTTTTTCTAATTTCCCTATAGTATAATAAGCATACGAATAAAACCCAATACGTATATGTTTTCTGGATTTTGACATCTAACATTTGGAACCTTACAATATCTAAATTTTTGTAAATTTTGTTGAAAACTAAGGAGTATCTCCCGCATGCAAAGCTCTGTCCTTGGCTGATTTTGGCTTTACATTTAGATTATATTGGTTATTTGTTCTCTATCAGTTTTTAAACATCTTTGAGTTTCTGGTCTTCCAAACGTTTAGATTTTATCTGCACTGAAGAGACATTAGTTGTCGAAATTCGCATATGCAGAAAGTAAATTCACAGTAACTTCGGTATTTAGTTATCTGTATATCGTAAAATGTCATCCCGTGAGCCAGAATATGAAGCACAGGAGCGAGTGAGCGCAGCGAACGAGCCCCAAGCCTCATATTCTGGGGAGCGGGATGATATTTTTACAATATTCCAGCTTTCAAAATTCATATAAGTTGTTTATCGTCTTTTTTTCTTATATCTATACAATACTTAATTAGGTTTTGTGTCAAATTCTCCCAAGGTTGAGCGGGAAATAGGGTTCATTCGTTTTTTTACAAAATGGGAAATCCTTTGTAGTTTTTTTATAACTTCACAATATTTTTTGTCGGTAAAAATTATTAAATTTAGAATTTTTTTGATGGCACCATGTTAGCAAATCGAAATAAAGTCGACTTTTTCATTGTAGAACCTCTCATTGTTTACATTTGTCTTCTAATTCCTAGGTACTTTTATGACGTCACAATGTTGACAAAATTTAGGCTCTGCTGAAGTTATCAGCGACCTAGTTTCCGTATTTTTTCGAACGTCTCGTTTTTATCTTTGTGTATTGGTGACGGTAATTTGTTTACAAAAATAAAAACGGAAAATATAATAGATTCTTTTTCTTATTAAGATTTATTTCTTGCGAAACGGATAAAAAAGATATTGCTTGTCTAACATGATAACTCCAGGTCAAATTCTTGATAAGTTCGGGTCAACCGGATATTACTTTTGTAGAAGGGCACTGCAGGCTGAGATAGGCGGAGGGAAAGACGATAAAGGCAGACTACTTACTCTATGACCACTATATTCGAAAAAGAAAAATATGACAAAACGTAATGTAGAAAGACTAGTAAAAGTGTGTTCACCTCTAAACTGTCAACCAGCTAAAGGAACCTAGTCTGCTGGTAAAACACTGTCACACTACGGAAGAAAAATTAAACTCAAAACTTCCCGAAGGGATTGGTCAAGAGCCATCATGTATTTCAGTAGACATCGGCAGTATCAGTGAGAGGCTAATACATGTATAAAATCTTCGGGTCACTGGATTGCAAAGCCAGTTACACGGATTTGTGTAGAAATCTCGTCGATATCCACTATAACTTAAAGAATGTAAGTTACGACCCAGTTTTCTGGCTGGAATTTTACCGGTGTCTGAAATTTTTTACAACAACCTTTCCATAAAATCGAGGATGAGAAATGCCATTCGTAATTAGCCTTTTGCAAGTCACGTCATATTTAGATATCAAATGTTCATATCTTCTGTAAAAAATTATGAAATCTGTTATCTTGTTGCAAAGGTTTGAATGTAAGAGTAAGGTTATTAAAATCGTAAAGAGTAGAACAAAAGCGAGTGAATCGTACAAGTTGATATATGTACACCCGGTAAAATGGAGCTATGAGAACGTCGCCATCAAGAAAGGGAAAATTAGTAATAGTGAAATCAAAATCATCCCTTTTATCAAGAATTCTAGTTTTTATTTTATTAGAGTCAATGATGATATTTAGATAAAGAATAGGACAGTATTTAGAATCATTATTTGCTTTATTAAGTTCTTCTAGGTAAATGATGTCGATATAATCTAAAAACTGGGGATTGTCAGTACTTAGGATATCGTCAATGTACCTGTTGTTATTATTGAAAACTGAAATAAGTTTATCACTGTTTGGTACAGTTCCATCTTGTAGTTTTTTTTTCATGAAGTCCATTTCATAACAGAACAGAAAAAAGATCTGCAATGAGGGGTCAACAATTAATACCCATGTTGTCTAGGAAGAGATTCAGTGCCTTAATCATATCAAATGAGCCATGATTGTTGTAAATAATATTGGAGAAGAATCCTTACTTTCTGTTACAGCAAATGAACTGAAGACCCGAAAATCTGAAAGACCGTTTTATAAGTTGTCCCAATTTGGATTTAATCAAATTATGCGGATGGGTTGTATAAAATGTAGGAAAATCATAACTGTAAATAGATGAAACTGGTCTTTTAATAGATTGCAATTTATCTAAAACTTCAATAGAATTTTTTACACTCCAAAAGTGAAATATGTAATTTACACCAGAGTTTTGATATGTTTTTTCACAATATTTTATTACTAACTCCTTTATACAAGTGAGTGCAGTGGTGAAATGGATGGACGATTTGTGGTTGAAACTCGAAGCCAAAATAAAACGATGTTTGTAGGGATTTTTGTGAAGCTTATGAACCCAGTACAAAGTAGGTAAGGTACTAGTATTTTCTTGAGTGGAACTTTGAGCGTTTTGTAATGTTGTTCGGTGAGTATCAAAATATGGAACTTTATTTTGTTTTGAAAGAAATTATACATTTTTAACCCGTTGCGTTACACTATGCGATCTACATCTATTCTGTTATAAGCCAGGAGCAAGTACAGTAACCCTTAGCTCTCAAATTGAAATATGAAGAGGAGAATCTTTGCCTTTCTCTTGCACAGATTTACTTTAGAAAAATACGATAAGATATAAAATGTGAAAATTAACCCATGAAGAGATGTGTTAAACATACAACATTTTTGGAAAATAATGTCTCTTGAGTGCAGGTTAAATAAAAAATTCAAAGGAAACAAAGAACCTTGACACATAAGAGAACCATCAGATAGCTCAGAGGTCCAAAACGTAATGGTAAAATCATCTTTGAACAGAGGTTAGCTCCAGTGAGATAACACTGGATAAAATTTGTCTTAAATCTTACAGCAATATTATTTGATACTACATTTTAATATAAAAATATGATCAGTAGCGATCAAAGTGTCAATCAAATATTTTAACAATTGACTTGTTTATTAAATGTAATACACAAGTTCCATTTGCTATTGCCGTGGTCAGATTTTCGGATTAAAATTTAAATGGGAGTGTTTTATTAAATTTTAAAGTTAAAATAGAAAGTACTTTCTTACTTAAGCTGTCAATACTTTAGTTTTATTCTAAAATGGGACACAGAATAGATTAATCTTGAGGATATTTTGATATATGTTTTATTGATAAGATGGTTGCCACAGTTTTCTTGTATGACATATTGAAATGAACAATATTTGATTTAAAACACCTATTGAGAAAACACAAATTTGGCAACATTTGACGGATTGATAAATTTCCTGTTTATTTGTTTGAAATGTTATTCAAAGTGTCTAAGGCGAAAAGATTTATACATATTTTGTTTGAAATGCAAACAAGATAAAAGGGTTGTCGGGATCAGATTCAGTGGGATTTTAAACACGTAGTTTATTTCGTTTTAGACATCATGGAAGTGCAAGAGGACGAAATCATTGAAGTTCCTGTTTTGAGACTTTATCCTTTACCAGAACCGGAAAGTCCGAGAACTTCAAGAAAAGGATTTAGAAGGACAGGAAGTTTTGGAAATTCAACGGTTGGATTTCGTCGATCTGCCTCATTGAGATCGGAAAGATTCAATTCACAGACACCTGATCGACTAGTTTTTCCCGGAGAACAACGTCCGAAAAGCGCAGCATGTATTTTGAGAGAGTTACAGACACCAACGAAAGGACGACAACGAAATTCTATTCGCCAAGTTTTGGAACCAGAGGAGGTAACACATGTTCCGAACGCACCGAGAAAAGTGTCACATGACGAGTTAGAAACAATAGTTTCAAGGTTACAAAGACAAACTAATTCAGGACGTGCACGTACAGCTTTAACGAGGCGCATTAATCAAAGGAGACCCGAAAGTATCAAGACAGTCCAAATAGACTACTTAGCATTTGATCCAGTCAGATTTAAAGGACTTCGGAAAGTTGGTAAAGAGGAACTAAATAACATTGTTCTTAGACTATCCAGTTATCCGAAGGACTGGAAGCCCGCTGAATCAGAAAGGTTTAATAATTCTAAACAGAACAACGAAAAACTTGGTGTTTTGAACAGCTATCGGTGGAAAGGTATTCGTAATTGTTGAAATATTTCGATGTGCCAAAGTCTGTGCAATACCAACATTAAATTTTGTGGATTCATGTTTTCGTGCGTTCTAAATTTCGAGAATAGAAGAATTCTATTCTTTCGTTTTTTTGTCATTGAAACGAACCACATTTCGTCTGACATTAAAAAGGTGACAAAATGTATGATTCTTATAATATTGAATATGATGAAGGAGAAAGAGATCGTTAAAAATTTTTACCAAAACAAATGCCAATGATCTTGTAATGTTGACAATACATATATAGATCAAACATGCAGGGATTTTAATTCTGGATACATCAATATCATCTTGGCTCGTAAGTGATAACAAACAAGGGGACAAAACCCTTATTCAGTGACAATGTCTTCTTGAATATGGATTATAGTTTTTTCTACATTCACTATCAAACTTTTCATTGATAGAGCTCTTCTACAAAACATACAATACTGTATATTGAACATCATCCCCATAATTTGATGGAAAATGCATGTGAATGTCATTATTGAAAATTTTTTTCAAAACTCAAAACTAAACGATCAATATGAAAACATCTGACAGAGTCGTCAAGTTTTTTTTTCTCTTTCAATACTGCTGTTTGAAAGGGCTTGGCTAGAAAAGCATTGAATTATTGGTTTGTACTAAAGATATTTAGTTTTTTGTAAATTGGTGTTCAATGTCTTTTGAAAATTATTTTGTAAAATTGAAAAAAAAACAACTATATATGACAGACAACTAGATTAAATGAATAGTTTATGAATATCAATAATTGTTCCTTTTACACAGAAAAATATTCATTTATATCATGAATCTAGTCTGCATTTGATACGTGAAAACCAAAACCACGACACGGGTATGTAATAAAGTGAAATTGAGATACTTTTCAAGACCCTCTTTTAATGGAACATACGCCCCAAGTAATGTACAAGAAGGAAGAACCATGATAATGTTTTGGATATCATTGTTTCGGATGACCTTGGGTACCGTAAAGCCTTAAGTGTTGTCCAAAAGAAGGAAGTACCATCCTTTGAAAATGAGGATTATGTTTTTGATATCCTTGTCTCGGGTGACCTTGGCTGTCTCGGGTGACCTTCGCTGTCGTAATATCATTTCAAGCATACCCTGCCAAACACATGAAAAAAAAAACGATCTTATAAATGTGACCATAAAATTATACCCAAATCAGCACCGTTTGCCCTTCCATCGTTGAGCAACATCGCTGAGAAAATTGCAGCTTTAGGTTTTTACTAGTTCCAAATACTACCCTGAAATCTGACAAACGTAAGGATTTTTTTCTTCACAAGTGAACTTTCTTTTTCTTACCAGTTATGTTCCAACCCCTCCAACACCACAAGCGTATACATTATACCATCGATTTGCTTCTGTCGTTCATGTACTGTACAGCGACGTTTTGAAAAGATCATAAACAATGTCACAAGAATTCCCCCAGTGAGAAATATATTCAGCCTCATGACATTTTCAGCTTCATTTAACGCACAATTGACGTTACCGGTTAAATTTACCGTGAATTGACTCGCTGACACAACTCTGACTGGTGCCGTACATGTATAAGGAGCATGACATATCAACTGGTGTCCCTGTCGGTTATTATGAGAGTTCACACTGTGACTGCTGTAGTTTTAAATGCAATAATAGCGATAATTGTATTTCCAGATGTTTCATGCCATTACTCAGACGTTTTCTCGCTTTTTATATGTCTGTGTAATTTACTTGTTTGCTCTTTCTTCATTATTCTACAGTCAATGTTTGACATTTGATCGATACCTTTGTCTGGTTGATTGTTAGTCCTGTTGGTCTCCCCAACCAATGGTGTCGGTCCAGTAAACCGGTATTCCTGCTCTTGTACACCTCTATCTTTAGCTGGCTTTTATCGTATTTCTTCTCATCAGGTATTTTATTTTTATCAGCTTTTTTATATTATTTCTTAATTTGTTGATTATCTGAAATAACAGGTGTATTAGCTGTCAAAACTACAGCTGATATAAATGGTTCATGTTTTTTAGGGTAATATCTTTCCCTGTTAATATCTATAAAACTGTTTCTTATATTTGCTACTTTTTCGTATTTTAAAAGTTTCAAAGGGAGACTCGACTGGAAATATGTTGCTCATGGAAAAATATTTGGCACAAAGAGCAAGCTTGTTGTAAANAAAAAAAAAAAAAAAAAAAAAAAAAAAACACACACGAAGTTAGTATATACTTTCAAGTTCCCGTGAATTATTTCTTAATCCAAATATACAATACCCCCAGAATCAAATCACCAGAAAAAAACAATGAAGCAATTTCCCTTCTTTTAGAAAACAAAAATTTGTTATTTTCAAATGTTAAAACTTTAATTCTGAATCATTCCTGAAATGACATGTAAACATCGTTGTATTTTGTGTATGCCACTACATGACCCTGATCTCGGCTTTAAAAGGAAAAAAGTTATCAAAAGTGGGGATTAAAGGCTTTTAAAGGTATTAATAATTACGAATGATTTCGGAATGGTTTACAATGTTTAATCCAATTAACGTGTTTGGAAATCAGCTTAAAATGTAACCCCCGGAAAGAATTTAAAATTTGTACTACGTTAACCGAAGATTATCAAACAACGTCAATAGAATACCGTAGGATCACACAAAAATCAAAGTCCAAAGACATGGCTAAATTGTAACAACAAAACGAAGACAAAACAAGGACGTGAAACAACCACAAGGCACGGAAATTAAAAAAAACGACATTATGAACTAACGCACTCATAGAGTGAATGGTGAATAAAAGGATATGGAGTAAATGCACATGAGACAAAGTCTCTACAAATACATGGTAAAAAACAAGCAAAGGAAAACGCTTTTATTGTTGTACTTCATCTTGAAGTCACCACGAGGCCTTCAACAATGAACTCCCATAAAAACCGAGAGTGACAAAGTCAAAATGATTACAGAAGTCAATTTTCAGGTATCCAAAGTGTTGTATATTTTACGAAAGGATATGGAGTAAATGAACATGAGATCATAAACACATATGTTAACTCCAACTGCAATGATTTTAATGAGCTGTATGGCCATTTCGGAAATTTATTCCTCATCAGCAGCACTAGAACCCAAACAAAGGAAATCCATAATTTAAAAAAATGTTTAAAATGCATAAAACCAAAGGAAATCCAAATAATCAGTTATATCAAATATAGCTAAGGACAAATCTACGATGGA
>MJUU01041104.1:0-18992 GCA_002080025.1 Modiolus philippinarum
TCTTAACATTTTAACCAACCTAAAGGGGTTACAGGATATATGCGTACGTGACCACCGGCACATAGCCCTAATCATTTAATTTTCGCCTGTCAATCAAAGTGCAATAAACATCGTTACATTGCCGTTATCTAAATCTTTATAGAATTAAATTGTTATTTAAACCATACATCAAAAATCATCACACAACCCACGCCTCATTTTTCATGCGTCCCGCATGAACGTCAAAGATTTGTAAATAAAAATAATAATTACATTAGACAAGCCTCCTGCTTTATTTCAAAACTATTTACACGTCTCGAATATGATTATAGTTTTTCAACCCATGTCATTATTTCTTCTGTTTCCTCCTTTACTTTTTTTCCATCTCTCTTATAGGTGATCACTGTCTTTATGATTTTTGTATGCTTCCGATAACCTTCAGATACGTTACCCGTCCTTTCTTTTTCCTGCACCTTGCCAGAATAACTAGTAGTTGACGACTTTTCAGTTGGCTCTTCCTCCCTTTTCTCTAACTCATCTTCTCTTTTGCGCTTGGAGGAAGAAATCATTATAGGTCTACATGGTTTCCTATATATCCGTCCCATCTCCAAATCATCCTTTGTTTTACTTGTGGAATCAACACTTTGTTTGTCGGAGCCTTTCATGTCACGAGACTCAGAAGTTTTATTATTGGACTCGGTCTCTTAGTCACTTTCCTTTCCTGCTTCGGAATCGCTTTTATCTGACTCCGAGCTTCCACTTTCCGAACTGGAGCACTCCTCGACTCCTAAAATATCTGTAAGTGCTCCGGGATCATAATTATCTAGGTCGTCTTTACTGTTATCATCTGAGCTCTCTTCTTTCGATTGGACTTCTTCTTTTTCCCGTATCAGTCTCTTTACTAGAGATTCCTTCCTCTCGGTCACTGACCTCTTCCACCACTTGTTTTGAATTGTTTATAGGACGATTATGAATATTGAGAAGATGTTTCTTTAAATACTGTCTCTTCTTAAAAGATTTCTTGCAAATATCACAATGGTGTTGTGGCATGTTCTGTACACAACTCAATAGGTGGTTTTTCAATTCATCTTCACTTTTGAATGTGCTAAGACAAAGATTACACTCCACCTTCTTCATGACTATTACTTCTTTTGTTTTTCGAGGCGTTGTTTTCACGTTCACCATATCTGAAAATAGACGAAAACTTGTTAAATCCTAAATTTATCTCATATTTAGAACATATATACTAACTATTTACAAATGTCTATAACTATGTACCTAATACATACTATTTCATATTGTAATCTGCCATCCATACTGGAGGGCGTCGTTTCCTTCTGCCTACAATACCTTCCTCTTTTTCGGTAATATCAACATCATCGATGACGTATTCCATTGGTTCATCGTCCTTGTCTTGCTGTACAGTCTCATTACGGTCAACATTCTCATGAATTAAGTAAGTTTCATCTCCTTCTCCCAATAATAACTGTTTCTGTCTTTTTCTCATCCTATCCTATTATCCATGGATAATCTGTGGCTTTCCATTGGTACCACGGTCCACCTTGTAGGTGACATCATTGAATCTGTCTAACACCTTAAAGGGGCCTCTCCAAAAGCTTGTAAATTTTGCTGTACATCCCGACTTACGTAGTGGGAAATACACATACACTTCATCTCCATTTTTAAAGTTTTGCCACGAAAGTTTCAAATCGTGGTACCTTTTCTGTCGTCTCATCTCTGTTTGTAGTTTTTCTCGTAAGATTTCATGGGCTTTTTCCATGCGTTCCTTCATCTCCCATGCCCAAGTGGTGGCTGGTATTTTCTTCATCGACTGGGGCATTTCAAACATGATATCCAATGGTGTTGACACTTCTCTACCTAACATCAACGAGTTAGGTGTGTGGCCAGTTGTTTCATGTTCTGCTGCCCTGTAGGCCATCATGACATATGGGAGGTATAGATCCCAGTCTCTTTGATTTTCATGAACATATGCACTTAGCATGGTGGCTAAGGTATTGTTAAACCTTTCCACCATGCCATCTGATTGAGGATGATAGGGAGTCGTACGAGTTTTCTTGATGTGTAAAATTTCGCAAACCTCTTGAAACAAGCGGATCTCATACTGACGTCCCTGGTCAGAATGGATATACGACGGCACACCAAAGCGACATATGACCTCTTCTACTATTAGCTTGGCAACTGTAGCGGACTCCATATTTTGCATAGCAAAACTTTCCGTCCATTTCGTAAAATAATCGGACAGGACCAATATATACTTATTTCCCATCTCAGTTTCCGGTAGTTCGCCTAATATGTCTGTGGCAATCCTGTCCATGGGACAACTTGTGCCAACTATCATCATAGGAGCTCGTTTTGTCCTTTGTGGACGTTTACGTCTATTGCACTGATCGCACCAACCTATGTATAATCGAACGTCAGATTGTAATCCCGGCCAGTAAAACCTCTGTCGTATCTTGGCTAGAGTTTTTCGGATCCCAAGATGGGCCGAAAACTTTTCATCATGACAAAATTCTAAAATCTTTCTTCGTTCTGAGAAAGGTACAATTACTTGGTAAACTTCTTGTCCATGTTCTATGTTCTCTGTCCGTCTGCGCAAGAGGTCATCTCTAATTATCAAACTTTTCCATTGTGACCATAATGATCTGACAAAGAAGCCTTTTCCACAAATTTCATCAAATAGCGGTCTTTCCCCTGTCTCGCACCACTGTCGGATTGTAGATATGTCAGTATCATTTACTTGAAGATTTTTAATCATACTCCAATCTTCAGCTGAATCTTTATTCTTTGTTGAAGGTTTCAAAGTTGCTACTTGTTCATGATCTATTTCTGGGGTTTTTCCTTCGTTCCAATCGTCATAGAACCCACACTGCTTGAAAGGAATTCTGCTTATTGCGTCTGCGTTTTTATGTTGTAAACCGGGTCTGTGTTGGATGTCTATCTCATATTCACTTACTATTTCCATCCAGCGGGCTAATTGTCCCTCAGGATTCTTGAATCTCATTAGCCACTTTAGTGAATTGTGATCTGTTCTAACTGTACATTTTCGACCATACAAGTAATGTCTAAAATGTTTCAGAAAGTTTATTACTGCCAACAGTTCTTTCCGTGTGACACAATACTGTCTTTCAGATTTTGAAAGTACTTTACTTGCATATGCTATTACATGTTCTTCCCCCATTTCATTAACCTGGGACAGAACAGCGCCAATAGATTAACTACTGGCGTCTGTATCCAATATGAATTGTTTAGAAAAATCTGGAGTGATCAAAATTGGCGCCGTAATAAGTTTTGTTTTTAAGTTTTCAAAGCTTGTTTGACATCTGTCCAAATATATGATCTCCCTTTTTCAGTTAAGGTATGTAGACATTTGGCTATTTCTGCAAATCCCTTTAGAAACGCCGATAATACCCACATATACCCAGGAAAGAGCGGAGTTCTGTAGCGTTCTTGGGTTGGGCCCAATTCTTGATAGTCGCTATTTTTGACGGATCAGTGGCAATTCCCTTTTCAGAAATTATGTGACCCAGGAACGCCACTTCTCTGACAGCTAGCGTACATTTCTTTGCCTTTAGTTTCAACCCTGCATCACGCAGTCTATTCAAAACCTGTCGCAAGTTTGTCAACATTTCATTCAACGTTTTTCCATAAACGATGATATCATCTATGTATATCAAACAAATATGCCATTGTAACCCATTCATAACAGTTTCCATTAACCTTTCGAATGTTTGCACCGCACAGCACAAACCAAAAGGCATTACCCTAAACTGAAATAGTCCTCTTCTACAAGTGAAGCACTCTTGTGTCGATCCTCTTCGGCAAGTTCTACCTACCAATAACCTAAACAAAAGTCCAGAGTTGTAAACCAAGAACAGCCCGATAATTGGTCTAGTGAATCATCGATTCTAGGAAGGGGGCATGCATCCTTCACCGTTACGCTGTTCAACCTTCTATAATCTACACAGAACCGATATGTCCCATCCTTCTTTTTGACCATTACAATTCCTGATCCCCATGGACCGCAAGAAGGCTCAATTATCCCTCTTTCCAACATGTCATCTATTTTCTTATCCATGTCCTGTAATAGATGATGAGGAGTACGTCTTGGTGGTTCTTTAATTGGTTTTGCATCACGAGTATCTATTCGATGTTTGACTATATCGGTATGTCCTAAATCCCTGTCAGATGACGCAAATATACTGGTGTATTCATGCAGCAAACTTTCTACTTTCCTCTTTTCAACTTCGGTAAGATTCTCAGAAGACCTATCAAGCAGTTCCTGTAAATCAGGTCTTAAACTTGAGCTTGGTCTGTCATAAACGCTCGTTTGGTTCGCATCCGTCGTGACACATGAAATTCTACTTAACTGGCCTATGGTTGATCCAGTATATACAACTTTTGGAATATCCTCAATGTTCATTATTCGTACTGGGACAATATCTTTGGAATTAACTAATGACCTGGCAGTTAATAGACCATTATGAGCTATACTCTTTTCACTACTCTCGATAATAGCCTCATCTTGGAACAGTGACTTTCCAGATGGAACACACACTTTCCCTGTCACTATCATTTCTGATTTTGGTGGTATATTAATATTGTCAGTAGCTACCACTCTGTAGCATCCAAGGGAACCTTCAAAGCTTAATGGGATAGATACATCTTGCACACTTAATTCCCCTCTGCATACATCCACTACACAGCTGTTAGACTTAAGAAAATCTAGGCCTAAGATTCCATCTGTATTCAGATCCGTGAGCCAGTCTCATTGAAGCATGTGACACCTTTCAGGGTAAAGGTAAAATCACCTTTTCCTTTTAAGACGAGCTCCGTGCCACACACTGCTGTGACAGTTTTCTTAGGTGGGATCAACTCAGGCTTTGATCTTGCTGGAATTTGATCATAAAATTTAGTTGATATAAGGCTTAGAGTTGCTCCTGTATCAACTAAAAACTTGGCCTTTACATCCTGTACTCCGACCTCAACATACATTCCCGATTCTTCTGCAGAGTGTACCTGGCAAGGTGTATACTTCGACTTCCGTCTCGTGTGAAAAGTTTTTATCGAGACTTTGTCTTTATTGTTTTTGGCCTGTTCATTTTTCTTACGCCGCCAGCAATCTACAGCCTTGTTATTTGGCTTTCCACAGTTATAGCAGTAAATGGGCTTATCAGTTTGTTTTCTATTATTAAAGCGTTGGTTTGTTCGCTCTTTGTTAGACACCTCGGTCGTTGTGTTCTTTGACAAACATGACTTTTTCAAGTATTGCATTTCGTTGGTCAGTTTTGTCATATTGTCCTCCATGGACTTCACCCACTTACTAAAGACAGTATCTTTATTCTCGATCGCGTTTTCAGACTTTTTGTCATCTGACGTGGTGGATCTATAATGACCTTTGCCCCTTCCTTCGGCCCTGTTATACGCTTCTAACTCAACAGCTAGGCGTATAGCATCATTTAAAGACTTTGGTCTAGACTGTTTTATCCTTAGTCGCATTTCAGAGTTCGCCAGTGCATCCAAGAATTGTTCCTTGGCAAGAGTCTCGCGGACATCAGTGGGTGCACTTGGGTAAGCTAGATTAGCTAACCTACGTATAGCCTGCCCTAGTTCTGGTAATGTCTCAGACGCGCGTTGGTACCTTTCTTTCAATTGAACCCTGTATAGTTCAGTTTGGCTAGGAGGTGCAAATCGTTCCTCCAGTGATTCTACTAAATCTTTCAAACTTTGTCTTTTCTCCATTGACAGGTCCCCAAGTACGGCTTGAGCTTGCCCAGCTAATGATACAGCCAGATATAACCCTTTCTGAGCATCTGACCACTCATTAACTAACGCACACATCTCAAAATGAGAGAAGTAGTCTAACCATTACCCCGAGCCGTCATATTTTGCTGGATTAATTTTTACATCTTTACATGTATCATGACTTGAATTTTCTTTCTGGGGCCTTATTCTATCTGTGTTCTTGTTACTTTGGTTTCTATGAACTTCGAAAGATGACATACTCGCAGAGTCTAAAGGTGGTAAGGGCAAGGTTTCCCCAATTGCTAAGTTCATTCTGTCTTCTGGGTGACGTAAATTTGGATTTGATTGTGTTTGTGTAGTAATAGAAACACCCGAGTCTTCATTTTTATTACATGTTTTATGACCTTGGTCAGAAAACGATACCACTTTTGGGTCTTTTGGGGTTGAGGCACGAAAGCTTTTCTCTAGCCTTAAGCTATTTTCAATTCTACTTATCGCCCTTTCCAGATCTCCTATCTCTGATCTTATATCATCTATATCCATCTTAAACTTGCATATATTACAATAAAACTAAACTTCTTAATATGACCCCTCGAATCCCACCACGCTGCCACCAAATTTTGTAACGTGCAACAGGTCTACCGAGCGGTCTATTATAGTATTCTGAGTTCGTTACCTGATTACACTCAGGAATCCAAAGAGCCAATCGGTATATATTAACGTCTCGATATCAACGCTAATATATACAACAAACAATGTATCTAAGAACAATATTTCTATCTACTTTAAAGTTATATATATGCAAGTTCCTAACTAAATGTTCTCTCTCTATATGTACAAATACTCTTTTTCTATATTTGCTATAAGCTCACTGCTTATAGTCAATAGTCTATAAACGCATGTCCCTAACCTATACTACAAAACTATACTACTTATAATAACCAAACTATCTTATAAGAACAAAGTTTATAAGCGCAATGCTTATAAACCTTGGTTTTCTCCATTCACACTCTATGTCTTATATCCTTTTATCCCTATGTATATATCTCTCTGAACGTTTTGTATCTATAATCTCAGTGATTATAGACCTAGTTTATAAGCCCGATGCTTATAAACCCTTATCTTTTATCCCTATCTTCAGCTATATGTGTCTATAGTCTCTATGACTATAGATCTAGTTTATAAGCCCAATGCTTATAAACCCTTGTCCTGTATCCTCTTTACTCCAACAAGTTACTTGTATTCACTAGTCTGAGAGGCTGTGACAAGTCAACAACATCAGACTTTGGAATATCTAGTCCCGTGCGGAGTTTTACCTATCGACCTTTATACTTACTTACTCTCGGAGAAGTAGTGGTCTTCCTTCAACAAGTCCGACCCCGACTGAACGAATTTCGGCTATTTATACTGAATTCATCACATAGACTCGTCCACATGGACGATCCAATTTCTTAACATTTTAACCAACCTAAAGGGGTTACAGAATATATACGTACGTGACCACCGGCACGTAGCCCTAATCATTTAATTTTCGCCTGTCAATCAAAGTGCAATAAACATCGTTACATTGCCGTTATGTAAATCTTTATAGAATTAAATTGTTATTTAAACCATACATCAAAAATCATCACATAACCCTACCACTGGCTTTTGTTAGTGCCGGTACCAATTCCGGCTGTCCCGAGTTCCTATCGTTGTTTACGTTTGTCTTTTGTATTGTTTGTGTTTTTCCTGTTAAGTTCCCTGGCAGATTGTGACATTGTAGATGTTTCCTGTTATCCCATCTTTGACATGTCAGAAAGAGTTTGAACCTTTATGTATTTTACAAAAATGTAGATTTGTCTGAAATAAGCCATATTGATCTAACAAATATCACGTATTATGAGTTGTAGTATCATAGTCATTATGGACTTGATCACGACTCATTTGATACTTGCCGTGATTAAGAAATAAAAACAAAATGTCCTTTAGCCCATATATACAATATATTATTATACCTCACTCTTTAAGACACTTTTCTACTGGATAATTGTTGATCACATGACTTATGACAATTCCAATGTTCACACTGACAAATCAGTGATTTGAACTGAAATAAAAACATTACCGTAATGTCGCATAGGACATTATAATTGTCACCCTCGACAACCCTTTTGCATCTCACCTGACGTGATCACCTGTGCGCTTTACCAGAAATTTTAATCAACGAAGCACTTTACCAGAAGTTGTCTGCATTGTTTATACAACAACTCTAATCATAATCAGGAAAAGGCTAAAAAAAAAAAAAAAAATAACAGTGCATGTGAAAAACGTCTGTTTGTCAAATCTTGAACAAATTAAATCACAAAAACCATAACTGTATATTTCTTCTCCTTTCGGAATTCATTTTACGTAATTTTCTTCTTTACAATTAAAGCTAAATGTCTGTTCGGTATAATAAACAAATTACGACCCTCACCGTCGGTGGACATCAGTAATTGTCAACCCGTAAAGTGTTGTCTTCCCTCGGGCTAAAGCTCTCGTCCAGGTTAACAATTATTGATGTCCACCTCCTATGCGGGCCGTAATTGTTTATTGTCTACCTCCGAGAGATTAATATTCTGTTAAGCGAAACTGACATTAATTTACCCTGGATACACCACCAGATTTTTTGTATGATCTAGTATATACTGGCATAAACCGCCCTAACCATTCATTGTCATAGAATTCTGAGCGGTCTTGTCAGAGTTATGACCGCTCTGACCTATTCTAGTCATGACTGTTCATAATTGACCTGTTCTAGCTATGACCGCTCTCGGACTTACTCTTGCCAGAGCCCTAAAATATAATTATCGTTTTCAATATTTTAAATTTACACAAATTTCAGATTATTCAGTTAAATTTATGTATACTATAAAAAGAAAATGAAATTAAAAAAAATCTTTTTGAAAATAGATTAATGAAATGAATTATTCAAATATATAATTTCATTTTGTTAGTGGTATATTTGGTTTATTTTACCTGTCAAGAAAACTGGATAAAAATCATTAAAAGATTTTTCACTTCAAAATGTGATTAGAATAACATTTGGAATTAAAAATAAATATGCCAATATTTCATAGTGTATGCATATGAGAAATTTCCTCAAGAACAAGTACACCATAACTGAAATATATAAAAGGCATATATTGATATCTATTCGAGGAATCTTTAATGGACTTAACACTACAGGAGAGACTAACTTCAATGAAAGGATATGAAGTAAATGCACAAGAATCCTTACACCGACTCTCTTCCCCATAATTAGAAGCTGACGCTAAAATCTATAAGTTATCATAAGCATTAGCCAGGAAGGTTGAGTATATTTTCATTTGAACTATTTTTCTGTCCTTTTAATTATGTTAAGTTTCAATTTTATTTCACTTCATTCTTTGTCTAACTAGCGTTCCTTACGCAAACAATAATCTTATTAACTCCGCGCATCACAGATTTTCACTACTTACCTTTTAAATATCTGTCACCAACACTTTACATGAACTATGGAGCTAAACCATTTGCTTCGGTATACTTCAAACTTATGTGCACTTTATTTTCTTTCTGTGCATATCTGCATTATATTAATTTGACTTGATTAGCCATTACTTATTTCATAGTACTTTCTGTTCTTTTGTCGTTCGTCGTATAAGTAATCTTTTCTTGGGTATTATGTAGTATTTCCTTTGTAAGGTGTGTGGAGCTCAAAAACTGTAAGTGTTTTCTGTGTAAATGGGTGTACTCTCCTTTTACATCAGCCATAAAACATGAACCATAAAACAATCTGTTTACTTCTTTTAAGATGCAATTGATATGTTGCTTTTGATTATTTATCATACAGTAGTTAGAATATAATCCTCCCTTATATTTCCAACAATCAATGAAATAAAAGGGACAATAGGAAACATCTACAACGGCTGAAAATTATAATCATATACATACCAATATCTGTGAGGGAACTACACAGGAAAAACACAAATAAGACAAAAATATATATATAAATATTTATATATATATATATATATAAACAGCGATATGAATTCGGGACAGCCGGACTTGGTACCGGCAATACCACCAATGGTAGTGTTAAACCGGTTTATGGGTACCCAAACCTTCCCTTTATCTGTCCCGTTTCCCAATGGTTTAATACAAATGACCACAATTTGAAAAGGAGAGAAAATGACAGTACGTAATTTTGAAAGATTGGTCAAGGGGAGCTTGCCACTAATATACTGCCTAGCTCAAGGAGTCTAGTCTACTGGTAAAAACTGTCGCACTACGAAAGAAAATCAAACTTAAAACTTCCCGAAGGATTTCGACAAGAATCATCATATATTTCATTAGACATCAATAGTATCATTGACAGGCCAGTATAAAATTTTAGGTCACTAGATCTCAACGCTAATTTAACGGATGCAAGCAGAGTATCTTGTCAATATCCCAATTGCGTAAAGAATGTAAGCTACGTCCCAGTTTTTCTTTATTTTTAATTCGTCTCTGGAATTTTTGAACAACATTTCCATGAAATACATCTGTAAACGAATACCGAAGTAAGAACAAGGAAAGGGGAAATTATAAAACCATAAATCCAAAACCATGGCATTTCACAGCAGCACGAATTGAGACAGTAAACGAGGATTAGAAATGCCTTAGTTTTAAGCTGTTTGCGAGTAACGCCATATTTAGATATTAAATATTCATATAATATCTTATGAAATATGAAACCCTGTTGTAAAAGTTTTGATGTGATAGTAAGGTTACATTCTTTAAAATCGTCAAGAGTAGAACAAACGCGTGCGTCAAGAAAAGGAAAATTAGTAATATTAAATCAAAACCACCCCTTTTATCATATATAAGTTTTTATTAGTCCCCTACCGGCTTCGCCGAAGGGGACTTTAGGTTTGCACTCCGTCAGTCAGTCCGTCAGTCAGTCTGTCACACTCAGTTTTCCGGACTTTTTTACCATACTATAAAAGAAATTCATCTAATATTTGGTATGTAAGTCCACCACCATGAGTTACAGATCAAGTTCGAGTTTGGTTGCGGTTCATTGATTTTGGACGGAGTTGTTATGGGCCTTTGACTTAGAAAATTGTGCTAAAATATAGGTTTTCCGGACTTTTTTCTAAACCGTTCCAGATATGAAGCTAATATTTGCTATGAGAGTCTACCGCTATGAGTTGCAGAGCAAGTTTGAGTTTGTTTCCGGTCCATTGATTTTGGACGGAGTTATGGTCCTTTGACTTGGAAAATTGTAGTAAAATATAGGTTTTCCGGACTTTTTTTCTAAACCGTTCCAGATATGAAGCTAATATTTGCCATGTGAGTCTACCACTATGAGTTACAGATAAAGTTCCACACTTGTTTTACCTGAGTCAATAATGATAGTTAGATCCAGAAAAAGGGCAGTATTTGGAATCATTGTTAGCGTTATTTAATTTCAGTTCTTGTGGGTAAATGCTGTTTATATAATCTAGAATAAGTGAGAACCGAACCATCAGTCTACAACGAACAATCCAAAAACAATGGCAACGTCGGAAAAACAAAGAAACAAGAACATAACATCAGTATGGCACAGAAAAGAAAATGAAGACACACATATATACACAAAAATGAACAACACGGACCCAATAAAAAACCATAGGTGAGATCAGGTGCACCGGTAGAGTAAGCATCTCCTGCTTCTTATAAGACACCCGCCGTGTTGAACATGTCAAATCCGGTAGAGGAAAAAACAAACTTAAGTGGCAAAGAATAAGATCTGTTGTCATCTGGGAAACAGATATCCCATAGCGGTCCACAAGATCGTGATATCTACCGTAAAACTTCAGTAGTTGTGACCTCAAATTATGGGCAACATACCTTTGCTTAAGTAGCCTATTCGTAAGCAACCGAGCTCTATCAAGGTAGTCACCGTATCGACCACAGGCCCTTGAGAAGCGAATGAGTTGGAAAATGCAAATGCTTTTGGAATGTTGCTTCAAAGAAAAGGGAAGTTCACTATTGGAAAAGTGAAGTCATCGCGTTTGTCATACACCATAGTTTGTAGTGTACTTCTGTTGTCAATTTCAAGATGAAGGTCAAGGAACGAGGCTGATGAGGAAGTATCTGTAGTATACTTAATTTCGAGCTCTTTTGGATAGATTAGATGAAGAACATCACCAAAGCGAGGGTTGTTTAGTGATAAAATGTAATCTATATAACGGAATCTGAAATTAAAGGACTGGGCCAGTTTTTTTTATCTTTATTCTGAAGAAGCCCTTCAATGAATTCAGCTTCATATGATTGGAGAAACAGATCGGCTAAAAGAGGTTCACAGTTTATGTCCATTGGAAATCCGATAGTCTGTTGGAAAACAAGTCCTCCAACTGGACAAATATATTGTCGATCAGAAACTCTATCGTTTTAATCATTTCTTCCTCTGTATATTTTTTCTGTGATTCTGAGTCGTATTTCACAAAGAATGCTTGTTCTCTGCCTATAACAATGTACCTATATCTTCGTTCGCCGTTCTTGCGGGGAGAAACATCTATGAATTAAATCTCTCAGCCGTGATTTCAGTTGTTCATGAGAATTTGTAGGATAAAGCGTGGATAAAGCAAAAATTTTAATGCTGTTACTGTGTGATAATAATCTCGATTTTAAGATGTCAAGTAGATCCTTGGAGTTTTTTTTTAAATCCATATTTTATTTATACCACTTCTTGTAAAGCTAGTATCACAATATTTTTGAAGGCCCCCTTTTACAGCTGTCAAGATGGATGTTAAAAGCTTAGAAATAGGTTTTGTAGCACATTTAGCAGATCCAGCGATGTACCGTTGTTTGTATGGGAATTTGTGTAATTTTGGTAACCAGTACAATGAGGGGGATCAGTGTCTTCGTCTTTGGTTGAAGACTGGGGATTGTCAATAAAAGGATATCGTCAATATATCTGCTGTTATAATTGAAAATAGAAGTTTATCATTGTTTTGGATGGTTTCGTTTGGAAGTTTTTTCATGAAGTCTCATTCGTTACAGAACAGGAAAAGATCTGAATTGAGGGGTGCACAATTTGTACCCATGGGAATACCTATGACGTTTTGATAAGTAGTGTTGCCAAAACGAACAAAAATTTTGTCCAGCAAAATATTGAGCGCATTAATCATATCATCACATGTCCATGAACAATAATAATTGTAGGAAATTGTAGGTTATAGGTTGCTTTTTTGTTAGAACAAATGAACTACAGACCAGAAAATTTAAAAGACCCATTACTAAGTTGTCTCACTTTAGATTTAATCAACTTTTGTAGAAGGGTAGTATAAAGTGTGGAAAAAATCATAACTGTCTATGGAAGACTCGTCTTTGAATTGATTGTAGTTTATCTGAAACTTCAATTGAATTTTCACACTCCAAAAGTAATTTACACCAGAGTTTTTATAAGATTTTTTCACGGTATTTTATAAACAACTTGTTTAAACAAGTAAGTGAACTAGTTAAATGGATGGATAAATTAGTAGAATGCCCGAAATAAAACGATGTTTGAATGGATTTCTGTGAAGCTTAGGAACCCAGTACATGGTAGACAAGGTCTTATCTTCGGTGGAACTTTTCTGCATCCTTGTTAACGTTTTCAGTCTCAATTGGTACATTTAAAAGCGTTTGAGTTGTCCAGTTCGTATTGTTGGACATCGATATAATATTTCTTTAANACGATCGCAACGTTTTCAACGTCAAATATCTTTCTTAAGTGATCCATGACCCTTATTAAAAAGTTGATATTCCGATGTAAGTCATTAACATCTACTTGTGTGCAAATTTTCACGAGAAAGTAAGACATAGCCATTTAGTAACGTCTCACCTTAAAACGATAGCAACGTTGTTGCAAGCCTTGTCAACAGGTACAAACACATATGTTTTACCAAGATCTTTCAATTTTGACTTAATTCTATTTACACATTTGCAGGTGACTCAATATAATTATCTGTGTAAAAATCTATAAAAAAATATGGTGACCCTTGTTATAATTTTATCTTTAAACAAATTTAGACCATTTTTGTCTGAACTTTCTCGTTAGCACCATTTCTTACAATAATTTGTTACTGCGTCTTTAATTATATTAAAGCAAGCTTGCCCGTTTATTTAAGAAGGTGGGCGATATCAAGGCCCTTTCATAAAAAATTGACAAACTTCTTTTATCTTCATTGATGTCAGGATTCCTTGTTGATATATGTCCACAAGGGTCATAACGATATGGCAACGTGGAATATTCTCAGCTCTCGGGTAGTTTTTCTCGAAATCAGCATCACATGTAGTAGAAGAGTAATTTAAAAAAAATGTTTCAGGTAGGTTTTTTTATAGAAAAGAAAATGACATGTCATGTCATGGCAACTCCATGCATTTCCATAGCATGTTTGGTTTGCATATTATTCGTCCGCTTATACCTTTTCTGCAATCAGTAACTAAGTCATATACCCACCGCCAGGAAGACGCGTATCGAGTTCAGTAATTTTTGTTCTTCTTGCGAATAATTTTCTTCTGATTTTCTTAAATTTTCGTGCTTTTATCAGAATGTATAATTGATTTCACATTTATATGCATTACTTTTTATTTTGATAAACAAAAATGGTATTGTTTAATTAAATGTATCGACTGAAATTGGCTTGTGAAGGCAAACTTTGTTTCTTATTTTTTCCGATGTTTTTTTTTGTCCTTCGTGTTCGTATTAGACGGTTCCTATAATTTTGCACATAAAGGTCCTGGTGAATATTTGCTGTTGTTCTAGTGGCACCCGTCACACTATAAGTGAGTCAATCCAGGGTTGAGTCAAATCCGGTTATGTCAAATCCGGGAAGACGTGAAATCTAGCTGAAAATGTCCGGACACAGACACGTCATATCTCTCAATGATGTCATGGTGGCGGCCATAGAATTTCTGAAGGGATGAAAGTAACTAAGGCTGAACAAATACCTGACTAAGCAGCTTTTGGGACAGTGCCTTTGCTCTATTAAAAAAATCACTGTATAAACTACATGCTCGACAGTAACGAATCAACTGATTTATGGAAAATTACTATCGACAAGAGTAAAATACTTGACTCGATACGCGTCTTCCTAGTGTTGGTTAACATATTTGACCTGATAACAGGAAACAACTACAATGGCCGAAAAACATAGTCACATGCCACAATGTACCAAGGAACTGCGCAAGAAAAAAAAAATACACAATGAAAACAAAAGACAAATGTAAGCAACCATGAAAACTCGGGACAGCCGGACTTGGTATCGGACAGCCGGACTTGAGTTTTATATAAATTGAGTGTTACAAAACAACACTAGTTGTTTTCTCATTATTCGTTTTGTTTCCACAAACACATTTCCCTTCGTTGCTGTTGAACCAAAAGCACAGTCTAACGTTTCCGTACAATCACTGAAACTTATTTCCTCTGTGTTGTTAGTTTGCACCCGCTTTGTGAACCACAAAAAGGTGCACTCCGTTTGCAACCATATGTGATATGGTATGTCAGTTACCTGCAAAAGGTCTGTGTTTCTCTCGGGGTACTCGGGCTTCCTCCACCGCCACGACTATACTGAGATACTGCTTAAAGTTGCATTAAACCTCATACAAAGATACAAAGTGCTAATGTCTAGACAAATATATTACCAATACTAATCACAAGCAATTCGTTTTAAGTTCCAAGACTTGTAAATACTTGTTGTCTGTATATTGTGGTCGTCCAATATCTAAAGTATTCCTAGAGATTTTGTCTCATGTGCATTTACTCTATATCCTTTCATTCATTATTGTAAAACCTCAATCATTACCGTACGAATATGAAAATAATTAGGGTATTATTTATAGAATAAAGAGAATCGCAGTTGTAAATTGTAATTAAAAGTACTTTCTGTGCGGTTTTGTTAAATCATGAAATAGATTTTCGCAATACCTATACTTTAAAATGGGAAGATTCATAAGGAAAGGTGATTTTTTAGTAATAACGGGTGTCTATATACTAGTACTACAATGATATTGCAATATATATGTTAAAGTACAACTTGACACGATAAAATAGTGAGATCTGGGCACTGTAAACAGAATGTTCAGGAAAATTACAAAAATAAATTGTCTGTGTCCGGGAGAAAAATATGGATGTCCAAGTCCAACTTCGGATATAGAAAAAAATGTCAACTGCTATGGTCCTGATATCATTTCTTTTAAAATGCCTGTACCAAGTCAGGACCATTGCGGTTGGCATTTTTCCGGTGGATTTCCGCCTTCCTTGTCTTTTTGCCGAATAGATTTCCATCCTTAACAATACTGTTTGGTTTTTTTGTTATTACCCTCACAAACTATCTGATGGTTCATTGAGAAAGGCCTTGCCATTTATATGTTGTTCATATGTTCCAGGTCATTTTCAGAATATGCTCAAATGTTGTCGAAAAATCGTTTAAGGAGGTCTCTGGTAGGTGTACTTCTTAGAAATAAAATTTTAAATGTAATACTTGCATGTTTTTTTTTACTTATTAGCAGTTAAAATAGCTATGAATAGCCTTATGTGTAAATTTTAGCTTTTTTACAGTGTTTCAGATGATAGTTCTACCAAAAGAACGCCGAGAACAAATCTTTTTGACGATGTATAAACATTTGCCCTTTCAAATGGCGGTTAATTAATTTATTTTGGTTAAGGAGGTCCTAGGAAACAAATTTTAACAATGAACTACAAAATTGACAATCAAAATTTTTCATTCAAAATTGCATCCCAATGGATTGGAAAGTTCAATTGCTGAATCTTTCATCTAGATGTATAAAGATGTATTTGAATGGAATTCGCTCTGATACTGTATGTAACAAATGACATGTGAAAACAGATTTCGGGAAGACTTAATACATTTGCAAAATAAGTATGCTGAAGGAAATAAATTCATGGGAAAATGGCGAAACATTTTTTTTTGTTTAGTTGTTTATAAACGTCTTTCACTTATTTTCTTAACGATAAAAATAATTTGCTGTTAAAAATTAAATTCGTAATAGATTTTACATTTCGTTAACTTCCAGAGATATCTAAATTTGCACACTGAAAACCAAATTCTGTACTCTTTTTATTTTTGTCCACATAAAATAACAGTTCCGAAAGGACCTGAAAGTGCTATAGAAGTCTATATATATGCAATTTTATTATTCTGGGACCAAACTATCATCAGGGCTATATAGTAAGCACTTTCCTACATGCTCAATTTTCTCAACGCTTCTGAGAAAAACATTTGAACTGCCTCATTAAGGAATATATTGCACGGTATTGGAGATATTATATGTCCCTAGTGATATTAAGTAATAACTTGTATGACAATCTCATAAATATATATATATATTTTCTTTACGATGCAGTATTATACGTTCTTATGGGAATCTTCGTTTTATTCTCGTTGAAATATAATCCAACAATGATCAAAATGGTAAAAATGGGATAACTCTTTACAACGCAAATTGTAATAAGCAAAATTCAAATAAGAAAGTCATTTTTAAAGGCTTTCTCCACAAACCTTTCTCATTTTCTTTTATTTTTACAAGCTATTGTACAGGGGAACAGCTGTTATTTTTATCATAAATCATAAAAACGTGAAGTCGACTCCCCCAAATTTGTTTTACTAATTTACAGCTAGTAAAGGCGTTATCAACCCAAACGGACAGATAAACAAAGAAAGGACAAAAGTCTCGACAAATACCAAACCTTTTTGGAAAATCACCTCTAAAACTGTAAAAGATCGACAATAAGTGTAATCGGGAAATGTTTTTAAGCTATGATAGAACTAATATGTCTGTGTACCATGTGAAAGTTATTTGCACTAGAACTTGTTATTATTCAGTGATAAATTCCAAAAAGAAATACGTGCCATCAAATTCAAGCGACATTTATTACATCCTAAAATGCCAGGGCCAAGGCTATAATCTCAAATTATTTCGCTCCCTACGCAATGACAAGGAACATGAGGAAAAAGATCAACAGATTAAAAGGTATCACGACTAAAATTGCAATATTTGTTCAGCTATAAAAGTGCTTTAATGCCAAAAATTAGAAACATTTCATTTTGTTTATTCTGTAATAATTCTTACATGTCTAAAAGCATTCCTTATTTATGGCTTTGATGTTATTGTTTTTCAGGTACTTTATGTATAAATGTTTTTTCTGACCACCTATTTATATTGCCAATATATCATGATTCTATTATGCCAAGTTTTCTTACTATTGACTCGAGGAGTGCCTATTTGTTCTTTATAGGTCATAATTGTCTTCTATTATGGTAAATGAAAGAATATGGTGCAAATGCACACGAGTTAAGTCTCTACAAATACATGGTAAAATCAATCAAAGGGACAACGCTTTTATTGTTGTTCTTCATTTTTAAGTCACCATGAGGCCTTCAACAATGAGCTTTGCTCATATCTCATAGTAAGCTGAAGACGTCTCCTAGCACCGGTTTGAGCGAAATTCGTTCGACCAACGCTACATCCATGTCTCTTCTGGTCATGGATGCGGGATTGTCAGCAAGTATTAATCAAACTGGTAAAGTGCTCTTACAATCAGTCTTATTAAGATTGTAAGAACACTTTGCCAGTCAAGTTTATATTTGTTGACGATCCCGCACCCATTGATCAAAGGAAAAAAGACATGGATGTAGCGTTGCTCAGCAATTAGCAATGAATTCCGCTCAAACCGGTGCTAGGGGCCGTCTTGAACTTGCCATGAGGTATGAGTAATGCTCATTGTTGAAGGCCTCGTGGTGACTTCAGGATGAAGAACAACAATAAAAGCGTTGTTCCATTGCTTGGTTTTACCATGTATTTGTAGAGATTTTGTCTCATTTGCATTTACTCCATATCCCTACCTTGTTAATTATTATTAGTCTTTTTGTCGGGTAACCGATAAAGCGATTGTCAGAACTCTTTGCCAGTTGATTATCAGAACTCTTTGCAAGTTGATTGTCAGAACTCTTTGCCAGTTGATTGAGAACTCTTTGCCAGTTGATTGTCAGAACTCTTTGCCAGTTGATTGTCAGAACTCTTTGCCTGTTGATTGTCAGAACTCTTTGCCAGTTGATTGTCAGAACTCTTTGCCAGTTGATTGTCAGAACTCTTTGGAAGTTGATTGTCAGAACTCTTTGCCAGTTGATTGTCAGAACTCTTTGCTAGTTGATTGTCAGAACTCTTTGCCATTTGATTGTCAGAACTCTTTGCAAGTTGATTGTCAGAACTCTTTGCCA
>MJUU01041104.1:34761-45345 GCA_002080025.1 Modiolus philippinarum
CGCGACATATATTTATGGCCTAATATATTTTAACTATGTTACAAGGAATCTTCTTGTTCTTTTTATGTATGCAAACACACGTTTAAAAACATTTACATTTTGTTCGTCAGTTAATTCCGAAGAACCTTTTATCAAAAGATCCAGATCCACATAAATATCTCCAGGTAACCAGCTGAGATTATCATATAAAATGGTCCTTTGAATTTGATATGTAGGGCAATAGTTAAGTTTACTAATTAGTTTTGGAATTGGAAATTTATTTTAGTACCATTACTTTGAATATTCTCAATTTAAAACTGTCGTCTTACATATCTATGTAATAAAATTAAAATTCATGCTTGTTAAATGGAAAACATGTCAGAAAGTTTCAGGAATCCAGACATTTCTACAAAACAGTTTTCAAAAATAAACAGTGCTATTGTAATTTCAAAGTTGAATAATAATAATTTCTCTTGATTTATACCTTAACAATCCTCGTCAGTTTGTGAAGTCATTGCAAGCCTAAAATAAAACAAGATACAAGCCATGATCCCCGTGCGAGATGTATGCTCTATTTATATTACAGTTATGGTGCACAAGTTCCTGAGAAAATTTCTCATATTGTCTTACTTCCAAAGAATTTGTTGCAGTAAGGTCGTTTTCTGCCCCACCTGGAATTTTGATTTAATATGTTCCAATGTAACCTACCATAAATGTAGTTTAAAATTGTACAATAAAATATCAAAACGCGCATGTGCAAGTCACGTGATCACACGATTTTAGTAGGAATCCTATCGAAGCAATAAATAAAGTATGAAGCAATGTTTTGAAAAACAAATCACATATGGTTAAAAATTGCAAATGTCCTGGTGTTGAAAGATATAAAAAAATCATGCTTCTACCACGATTATTTTTTGCCAAATCAGTGAGCCAATTTACTGTTTTAATGCAACCCATCCTTATGGCATTTATTGTTTTTGTAATTCCCAAAGGTTATTCTAACCAACTGTTCATAGTGCCCACATCTCACTATTTTAAAATGCCAAGTTTTCTTACTATCGAGTTGATCATTTCCCTGTATTTGTCTATATGTTGCAATCGTCCACTAGCTTAAGACATTTGTGATTTTGTCGGGCAACGGATGACAGTAATTGTAACAACACTTTGCCAGTTTATTTTATGTTTTTTATGTTTATTAACGATCCTGCATACATGACCATAAAAGACATGGATGTAGCATGCTTCCACATTTAGCAAATAATTCCTCTAAAACCGGTACTAAGGGCCGTCTTGAACTTACTTAGAGGTATGAGAAAAGCTCAATATTGAAGGCCTAATTGTGATTTCAAGATGAAGATAAAAAATAAAAGCGTTGTTCCTTTGCTTGATTCTACCGTGTATTTGTAGAAACTTTGTCTCATGTGCATTTACTCCATATCCTTTCTTTGTTTATTGAAATATTTTGAAAGCATTAACATCTTTCAGTATTTATACATTTCACTATTTTTACCTGCGTCACCAACGGTGACCGCAGGTCAAGGATCCGCTCGACTCCGTCCGTCCGTCACGCTTTGGGGGTTATCAAGTTTGTGTAATCGGAAACTCAGACACCTTTAACTCGATACTTCTGAAACTTTGCATAGTTGTGTTTGACACATTGAAGATGTGTACCCCTTTTTGGTGAGATTTGAAAAAAAATTGTCGAATTTATACATTGTTGAACTTTATAATTTTTCAATCAAATTTTAACATTACTTTAACATTACTTTTGATGCTTTGAAACTTTGCTTAGCTGTTCTGAACACATGGAAGATGTGCATCTCCCCTTTTGGGCAGATTTGAATAAAAAATGTCGAATTTGTGCATTGTTGAACTTGGTCAATTTTTTCAGCATATTTTAAAATTACAGTGCCTGTTTTGTGTAATTTGAAACATCACATCTCTGATTATACTACCTCTGAAAGTTTGCACTCTTGTTTGAACACATTGATAGTGTGAACCTCCCTTTTAGGCCAGTTTTGATTAAAAAATGTCAAATCTATCCATTATTGAACTTGGTGCTTTATTTCATCATATTCATCATGGTACTCAGCTTTTGTCCAGAGATGTTGCAGAGTTTTGAACACACTAATCATGGGCAGCTATTCTTGAATTTTTGCAATGCTTTCACATATTTTCTCAGAAAGATTCAAATTAACTCAGGTATTGTTTTCACCTTTGCTGAAGTGATATAGACTATATTCTTTGTTCAACTTTGTACATTGAGTTTTGAAAAAAAAATGTCGAATTTATACATTGTTGAACTTAATAATTTTTCAATCAAATTTTAACATTACTTTACCGAGTTTGTGTAATCTGGAACTCTGACTCCTTATACCTGATGCTTTTGAAACTTTGCTTAGCTGTTCTGAACACATGGAAGATGTGCATCTCCCCTTTTGGGCAGATTTGAATAAAAAATGTCGAATTTGTGCATTGTTGAACTAGCATATTTCAAAATTACAGTGCCTGTTTTGTGTAATTTGAAACATTCACATCTCTGATTAAATACCTCTGAAAGTTTGCACTCTTGTTTGAAAACATTGATGGTGTGAACCTCCCTTTTAGGCCAGTTTTGATTAAAAAATATCAAATTTATCCATTATTGAGCTTGGTACTTTATTTCATCATATTTATCATGGTACTCAGTTTTTGTCCAGAGATATTGCAGAGTTTTGAACGCACTAATCATGGGCAGCTATTCTTGAATTTTTGCATTGCTTTCACATATTTTCTCATTAAGATTCAAATTATGTGTTTATTTGAAACTCAGGTATTCTTTTCACTTTGCTGAATTGATATAGACTATATTCTTTGTTCAACTTTGTACATTTAGTTTTGAAAAAAGAATTGTCGAATTTATACATTGTTGAACTTAATTTTTCAATCAAATTTTAACATTACTTTACCGAGTTTGTGTAATCTGGAACTCTGAATCCTTATACCTGATGCTTTTGAAACTTTGCTTAGCTGTTCTGAACACATGGAAGATGTGCATCTCCCCTTTTGGGCAGATTTGAATAAAAAAATGTTGAATTTGTGCATTGTTGAACTAGCATATTTCAAAATTACAGTGCCTGTTTTGTGTAATTTGAAACATTCACATCTCTGATTTAATACCTCTGAAAGTTTGCACTCTTGTTTGAACACATTGATGGTGTGAACCTCCCTTTCAGGCCAGATTTGATTAAAAATGTCAAATTTATCCATTATTGAACTTGGTACTTTATTTCATCATATTCATCATGGTACTCAGTTTTTTGTCCAGAGATGTTGCAGAGTTTTGAACGCACTGATCAAGGGCAGCTTTTCTTGAATTTTTGCATTGCTTTCACATATTTTCTCATAAAGATTCAAGGTATGTGTTTATTTGAAACTCAGGTATTGTTTTCACCTTTGCTGAAGTGATCTTCTTTTTTGTCTATTATTCTTTTTTTGGGGTATATTACAGTAATAGGGTTGAACTTAATATAATCTCAATTATAATTTGCATTTGAAGAATGTTTTGGTAATAAGGTAAATGAATACTTGTTTGAATTGGCAAACCTATACATGACATTCTGTTATGTGAAAAAAAACCTCTTTCTTAGTTCAACATGAGTGACGGTGACGCAGGTCCAGGAGATGTAATTGGTCTTGTTTTTATTAATATTTGATCTAATATGTTGAGTTAACATGACCATGATAGATAACTAAAGACCGAAATTACCTTAAACCCAATTTCGACAACTTATGTCTCTTCAGTTTACATAAAATCTTTGAATACCATTATATCAAAGATGTTAAAAATAATCTAAGAAATAAATTAAATATTTCACTACCCTTTTCAAATTTTTGACAATATATATGCGTTTATTTCTTACAAATTTCAGCCAACAAAACTTGCTCTTATAGTGGCTACCAGTATATATGGGAACTCGATATTTGCATCATGTTCTATCCGAATGACCATAAACTCAATTGGGAGGATTCAAACACAAGATGTCAAAATGAAGAAGGAACACTACTAGTCGTGGATAGTTTATTGAAGGATCTACTTGTTTTACCTTACTTAATTCGAACTTATGGTAAGCTTCATTACGTTTTATAATCATAATTAGATATGTTTCCGATAATATTGGCACAGTATAAACATTTAAAATGTTATTTTCTATGAAGAACAAAATACCTAAGTAACTGTGAATTTTGCTTCTGCATATGCATTTCGACAAATTATCTTCAGTGCAGATAAAATCAAAGCATTTGGAAGATACGTGTAAAAACTGATAGACAATCATTGAATGAGTTACATACTTTTTAAATAGTGCTTTTCTCATATTTCCGAACTTTATTTGATGTTTTCAAACGATTTTTGGCGAATGGAAGTAGTCCACATGCTAGATTTACTGATTTGTTCCTTGTCTGCAGCAAGCGATGGCCATTAAGAGAAAAACTGGTTTCAGTTCATAAGAGAAAATATTATATTCTTCCTTTCCTCCAATAGATACCAGGGACGAACATTCGCAATATTGGCAAGGTGGCCAGCTGAGCCCTAGCAAACAGAATTCAGTAGCCCAGCCAATATTTTACTAGCCCAGTACTATATGGTCAACCAATGTTGCAGGATATTTCAGTAGCCACCTGGCTACTGGTTTTAAAATTTTAGTAGCCCAGGTCAAATTATAGGGGCCTTGGGCTACTAGGCCCCTGGTAATTTGCATTCCTTGGATACGCAAAAAGGATGTCGTATATCGGTGGAATATGTCCATATGAAGAAATTTCTAAAATGGTTTGAATTCCTTAAATATGAATGGGGGTAGCAACAAAAATTACAGAATTGTCAAAATCCGAAATCGAAAGGGCAAAAATACAAAGCAGGTGCAAAAAGACCGGAAAAATATAAACAACAATGGTCCTGACTTGTTACAGGCATTTCAATCGAAACTGTAGGATGAACCGGTTTTATGGCGCTCCAATTTTCCCTTCCATTGCGGTAGTGTCCGGCAGCAACTCAACAGCAATTGCTATTGAAATGTCGTAGATTATGAAAAGAAATGATCATCTCCGTACTCAGGGAAAAGGGAATCTTTAATCACAGTTCGGACCGATATTAAAATTTTCCACAAGGGACTGAAATCTGTTAAGTTTTTAATGATCGTATGAGACTGAAGCCTTGATTGATAAGGCGGTCACGGAGATAACTATTCCTGATGAGAAAGTCAAAAATAATGGATAACAGCTCTCGCGTAACACATCCACTGTGAATCATACCCTCCGAAAGCATAAGAAGTAGGATTAATATTTTCATGTTGGGGGAATTGATAATTTTATATTGAAGTCCATTGATGCCTGTCTTCGACTGGAGCCAAAATCTTAATTGGTTCTATCCATTTCACTTAATTAGAATTTATTATTCACTCTTAGAATTCATTTGATCTCGTTTACTTTCCACATAGATAGAGAATTATTGTAGACAAGTAACAGGCATTTGTATGTGTACCAATCTTTCCCAATTTATAAAATTATTTTTGTATTGATATGAGTCATCATTAAAACTAATGTTTGGTGTCAATATTTAAATTTAATTTCTGCTTTGAGTTGAACATACATAATTTTGAAATGACATTGTCCACAATTATCAGTTTGATTAGTTTAGGTTATTGAATTCAGCTATGGATACTTTTGTGATGCTATGGTCTGTATGTCACTAAGGTTAAACCCTGGTCTGCCAAAATCAAATAACGAAGAAAACATGAGTGATATACTCCTTAGTTTTAGGCAAACTTTCCAAAATTCTGACATTGCAAGCTTCTAAATAAAATATATTTACGGGTCAGCACGGTAGTACTGACTACTGGGTTCGTTAATACCCTTGGGGACTATAAGTTCCCCAGCTGTGGCAGGTATATAAAACTACACGTTTGTTCGAGTGGATACCTTCAAAGCTTACTTTAGTATTACAGTCAGTAGAATGCAAAGTCCATTACTTGAAGAAAGTGAAACAGAGCTCAAATCTGAAAATCCGAAGACCAGGAACTTTCGGATAATTTCATAACAGAATGTAACATAGATTTATCAACATGTCATTCTGGTTGACCTCAGAAACACAACATCTCACCACCTGAGATATTAAGATAAATTTTTAAGCATGATTTTTGGAAAGTCAATTAAGGTAGCACAACAGTCTTTTGGAGGAAATAGTCTGTCCCTGATTTAAATGCCCATGACGTTGTCATTAGTTAAGTTACAGGGACAAATGGGGTATAAAACGAACGGGAAATGATTAAGTGTAGTATTTTAAAACGGAAATAATGTTTACAGCTTTAGATGTAGCTGAATTATAAAAACTTTATCTGAAAGAACCATGAAAATGCAGTAATACAATGTCTCATTTTTTTTATATAGGGTCTGGTTTTAAAATAAATCAATCTTAAATCTTAAAAGAGCAAAATGTTTTCAAGTTGAAATTTAAATTTCATGTAAAAACTGTAAACGTTATTTCTGTTAAAAATATTATCCACAAAACTGAATTATTTTGACAAATATAGGCGTTGATACTCAAAAGATGGCATTTAGAGTCAATATAATTATTTCCTATCATTTGATACCTTATGCCGTATTGAACTTACTATGAGGTATGAATATAGCTCAATGTTGAAGGTCTTATGGTGATTTCAAGATGAAGAGCAACAACTGAAAACGTAGTTCCATTGCTTGTTTTTGCCATGTATTTCTAGAGACTTTTTTTCATGTGCATTTACTCCATATCCCGTCATTGCTTACGAATAATAGTTGTGAGCATTCAAAGTCAGAGTTTTACAATTCTGTGGGCCTTGGTGGCCGAGTAGTTAAGGTAGTTCTACTACCTATACAAGCACTGTAGTCTATCACTACTGCGGTGTGAGTTTGCGCCCCACTTTGTAGATTACAAAAAAGGTGCACTCGACTTACAAACGTTGGTGATAAGGTGTCCAAGGTCGGTGGTTCTCTCCAGGCACTCTGGCTTCCTCCACCACTAAAACCGACCGTCATGAGATAGCTGAAATTCTGCTGAAAGTGACGTTAAACCCAATATCGATCGATCAATCAATCATATAATTCCTTCAAAAGGACTGTTGTGCTACCTTAAATATCAGATATATCTTGTACCTGTGAACAAAGATTTAAAAACTCTTATAATTATTTTTTCAACCGCCTAAAATACATGTGTTCCAAAATGACATCAGTTTTAGATCTTTTTTATTTGACAACACGAGGCCAGCCAATGAAACAATGAAAGCGAATACACGTAATTAGAAACGCAAAAGGGTTCCTTATAATTTAATTTGATCATACAGGCCTACAGACATAGAGTTCAAGTATTTCTTACACTGTTGTCGATTTATATCTATTGATATTAGTCCCTTGTGGAATATTTTTGAAGTTTCGGTCCGAACTGTGATTAAAGATTTATTTTTTTTACGTAGAACTTGGATGAACATCTCTTTTCATTGTCTACTACGTTTCAATAACAATTGCTGCTGAGTTGCTTCCGGACACTACCATAATGAAAGTGTTTGGCGCTACGATAAGAGGAAATATTTGATATTATATAATTTTCTTTGAATTATTGCGTTTTTATATCAACAGTTTAGAATATAAGAGACTCCACAAGCTCTCCCCAGCTCCATTGGCTTAATTAAAGTACATACTTACAGTTCAAATTTTTGCGGTTTATAGTCACTGTAAAATACAAGAAGTCGGAAGCCAATCAAAAGTCGAAATGCATATCTAAGTTGGTTCAGTTTTTCAGGGTATAAAGATTTAAAGTCACCTTTCAGATGTTGTATCTTACATTTTGGTATGTAGTACCCTACCGGGCGGTTTTAACAGCCTGTCACAGGAGTGCCAAAGCCATCTTTAATTCAAATAAACGATTCAATGACTAATTTGAACAAACAAACTTGAATTCCTACAGCATCAGGAAGTTTGTAAGAACCAAAAAGTTTTCTTATAGATTTGATACTACTTTGTCATGCTTCAACAGATGATTCCAAAATGAGATTGTTTAAGATTTCTATTTAAAGCACGTCAGTGCTAAGCATTTAATGAAGATATCCTGGATCATTCACATGTGTCCTATTTTCCTTTAGCAACACTGCTACCAATATCTTTCAAAACTCCTGGTATTTGGTTGTCAAAAAATTAAAATAAAAGTCCTATTTTAGTATGCAGTAGTATTCATTGAATACTATTGCATACCAATTTATCTTTACTGAAGTAATATGAAGTGAACGAAAAAACAAAAGAAAAACGGATGCTATAACAGACATATATCTTATATAGTGTAAATTAAGTGAAATTCATCTGCATGCTATGATTACAGGTGCTTAATGTTTTATATCGAGGTTTTCAAATCCAAAAATTCTCTCATGATTTTTTGAAGAACCAAGTGATTACCAGTAGTTTAAAAGGAACAAATGTGTTCAAGGCAAATTTTCAGTTGTCTCTCTTTGGTTTATCATACCTGCGGAATTGTAGGTACTCGAACAATTTTCAATAATTTGACAATTTTCTAGAGTTAATAAATAATAATTATAGGGTGTACCAATGTGAACGTTACGTGTAATTTCAGATAACTGACTGCGAAATTTCAGGGGAATTGATGAGTGCACGTTAATTCACTTTTTAGTGTTTTGCATTTTTAAAAATTTTTCGAGATATATCAAATTACGGTGCATAGCATCACAATTAAAATTGAAAAAAAAATAAAATTTGTGGCCAGAGAAGTATTTGAAAGACCACACCTTAATACAACATTTTTTAAGAAAAAAAAATTCAGTAATAAATCCTAAAAGTTCGAAACACCCGATCGTAATGAAACTTGCACTGCAAATTTATACATCTTACATGTTCTACATGGATTTTTTAGTCGGTTCCCAATTTAATCTACTTATAATATGGTTTTGTTGTAAATTGTCCTAATATAATATGTTTAAAACTTTGCATTTTTTAAAATCCAAATATTAAATTAAGAAACATGACAGAATGTTCACTTCAACACGAAGAACAACAATAGAAGCGTTGTTCCATTGTTTAGTTTTAACATGATTTGTAGAGACTTTGTCTCATGTGCATTTACTCCATATTTCTATTGTTTATTTACGTTCTCAAATTATATATTTTACCTATATTAATCATTGATTATATCACCAACCCAGTAGCCAGTTCTTCGATACTGGCTCGAAAACCGATTTTACTTGAAAATTTACAATATCAAAATTTAAGAAAATTTTGTTAAAACCTAGGGAGTATCTCCCTCTTGCATAGCTCTGTCCTTAGCTGATTTTGGCTTTCCTATTTAGATCCTATTGGTAATTTGTTCTCTTTTAGCTTTTACACATATTTAAGTTCATGGATTTCCAAATGATTTGATTTGACCTGCACTGATGAGACATAAGTTGTTGCAATGCCAATATGCAGAACCTAAATGAACAGTACCCTCGGTATTTTGTTATTTCAACAAAATACCATTTCAAACAAAAGTCACAAAGTTATCTATTCTTTACTGATATGCCTACTTTTTCAGAAAAAAATTTACTGCTTAATGTTTAGATAATCAACAGATGTAAAGTACCCAGTAGAGTCTGGTGCACGGAATATTATTTCTTGTTAAACGATCAGTTGTTCAAAATATAGAAAATGAGATAGTTTCAACGGCGCATATTTCTAATTAAATTTAAAATTTTTCATTTTTCGACGCTTTAGTACCTCGTAAGTGAGGTATATGATCATTGTAAGATTATTAAAGAATAGATTTGGAATAAAACCAAAATTACTTTCGAGATAAGGACACATATTTCTGTTTGGGAACGATTTCGGGAATAGTGTTTAATGGACGCCAGTTGTTTTGAAAAAAAAAATATTATCCTAGTTATCGTTTTGAGAAAACTTGATATATCTTAATTCGTGGCAATGTACGTCTGACCGTTTACCACATGTATCATTTTCACTACAAGCCACACTTATCAAACAACAAGATACCGAGGTTACTGTGAATTTAGATTCTGCATATGCGCATTTCGACAACTTATGTCTCATCAGTGCAGATAAAATCAAAACATTTGGAAAACCATGAACCGAAATGTGTGTAAAAGCTGATAGAGAACAAATTACCAATAGGATCTAAATAGGAAAGCCAAAATCAGCTAAGGACAGAGCTATGCAAGAGGGAGATACTCCTTAGGTTTTAACAAAATTTTCGTAAATTTAGATATTGCAAATTTTGAAATAAAATTGGTTTTTCGGGCAAGCACCGAAATACTGGCTACTTCAAATGAAGTTTGTTCAAATTTAAGGACGAGCCACCGGCGAGGTTTCAAGTCTCAAAATAACTAAGGGACCGACCATTTAACTTGAAAAGGGGGGGGGGCGGCTATGGTTTTTTTCCAAAAAATATTTTGGACGTCATTTTATGTGAAAAAAATATTTTGGCTGCCAAAATGATGGAAAAAAATTTTCTGATGGAGGCTTTCTGCCCCAAAAAATAATGTTAATTTTGAAAAAAAATATTTTGTTGATACACATGAAAAAAAATAAATAAAAAAA